>CABHPR010144866.1:10350-45968 GCA_902168415.1 Peromyscus melanophrys | reverse complement strand
AAGGAAGGAAGGAAGGAAGGAAGGAAGGAAGGAAGGAAGGAAGGAAGGAAGGAAGGAAGGAGAAAGAAAGAAAAACAAGTTTCGGCTCTCTCTACTCATTCTATATTAGCAATTAATTGTGTTTAAAATTAGAGTTGAAAAAAAGGTTGATCTTGTATAGTCACTTTGACCACAGCCTGAAAATGAAGCGCCCGAGACAGTGTCCTCAAAAGAACAATAGCATTTAAAATTGTGTACTTAGCTAGAAATACAGTTGGCATTTTATCTTTAAGATTTCGTCGTTACTGTTGTACTTGTGTGTGCGGGCCAGGGTGAGTGCTTGTGCTAAGGCACATGTGTGGAAGTCAGATGACGACTTCCTGAAGTTGCTTCTCTCCCTCCACTGGTTCTGGGGCTCCAACTTGGGCCGTCAGGCTGTATGGCCACCGCCTTACCCTGCTGAGTCTTGTCAGCCCGTAAATTTTATTTTTTGTCTGTGTAAAGCCACTCACTTATTTATTCACACACTTCTGTTTTAAATTGTGTTCCTAATTTCATATTAAGGATTTTTGAAATCCAGTCATTATATGTAATTATTTGTAGAATTATGGAACAAAAACCTAATTGTGGCCCAGATGTTTCTTACAACAGAGTCCACCCTACAAGATTTGTACTTACCCGTGAATTTTATCTTTTTTCCTGAATTTTAAATTAACCAATATAAGCACCTATTATGTTTTGCTTTACATGATTAATTATAATTTGCAACATTTATTCACCCATCCCAGCGACATTAGCTTTTGGCATATTAAGATGTTTAGATTTCTAAGAAAATAATTATGAAAGCTCAAACCCCCGGCAGAATTCATTAAATGCTTTTGTTCTCTTGTTCTGAGACAGAAAGACAGGCCAGCACCAGAGCACAGGGCATGCTCCCGCATAGTCCCGGCCACTTAGCGCCCTGAGCTGTGCAGGCCGGGGCTGACCTGCTGTATTATTTCTCTGCTTCGTCGTGGGAGTCGATTATTCATGTCATGAATATGGACATGTCTTGGAGACAGGAATTGAACAGCAGAAACAAACAACCACTTTTCCAGAAAGAGGAGATAAATCCCAGGACTGCCCAGAAATTTCCCGCTCCTAAGACTTCTCCTTTGTTATTTTGATAAATTATCAAAAAGAATCTATGATGAAATGTCCTTTCTTGCAGAAAACACTCTTTTTTTCCCCATGCACTAAATGTTTGGGTGAACTGGGATAAAGTGTAAACGAGTTTTTATGAGTCAGGGTTACGTGGCCAGAAACTATGATAAGAATTTTAATGTCAAAAGTACGTTTTGGAAAAAGTAATCTAAGCTGTTTATATATAAACAGACACAGGTCCCACCTCAAAACATCACTGCACACATAGATTAATATCCAAAGGACAGCTGGCAATAACATGCACACATACACACACACACACACAAACACACACACACACACACACACACACACACGCACAATCATATACACATACAATCATATACACACACAATCCCATATACATACAACACATACTTTCAACTTTGGCATGGGAAACAGACAATAGAGTCTATACTGACTAATCCTGAAATGAGAGAATTTCATCTTAAAATGCCAACGAAACAATGTTGGGAACCAAATAGAAAAGACCGTCAAGATTGCACCGCACCTTGGTATACAGGCCCTAGCAAAGAACTGGATGCTGTCCAAGAGAAAGCATTGTAAATGACCTAAAATAATAAGAACCAAACCATCTGTACAATGGAGAATGAGAAAAGGGTGTTCGTTTCAAAGCCTTCAAAATCCTGACCCGTGTTGGTTAGGCGACGATAACCGTTCAAAACCTGAACTATGTTAATGAGGAATTAGCATCTGAAATTTCAGAGAGTATTTTGGGGGGAATTGTAACAGCAAGCAGGACCATACCTGGTGGTAAATTGGTATGTATGTAGCAGGCTCCTCTCGGATATCTTCCTTGGCCAGATACCCCTTCACTTTTGAAAACACTTTAGGAAAATAGGACCCAAGCCCACGTCTGTATCTCATGATCCTTCTCCTCCTGAAACGCAGCCATTGCTCATCCTATTTGCCTGGCTCCGTGTGGGCAATAAACATCTTTATTTGTGACTTTTAAAAAAAAAAATCTGCCGTTTTTAAGCTTTAAAACTGGAACAAAAAAAAAAAAAAATGGCGTATCCTTCTCTCGGGATGTGAAGGCCAGCAGTGTCGTTTCCCAGTTTGCAGAAGTTAAGGATGATGTCTGCTTCACAGTGAGCCTCACAAGGCTCCCACTCGGGAGACCGCATCAATTATTTCTAAACCAAGACGCTTTGGGGATAAGACAAATGCGACAATTGTCAGAACTATGAATGCCTTAGGCAAACTGGGACACAGGACCCCTGTAGACCTTCCTAACCCGCGGACACTGTCTCTGATAGCAGAACGTCCCTATGCGTTTGCTTCTGGGTCCAGTGTTTGATAGCTCAGGGTCGGGTGCTAAGAGGAAAAATCTTCCCTTTCATTACAATACTAAGGTTAATTCAATGCTGTCTTTAGTGCTGCCGGTTGTTACAAGGAAAGTCATTCAAAATAAGAAAGGATTTGTCACCCAGCGACGGGCCTGCTGCCAGCAGACAGTCTCAGCCCTCAGATTTCACAGGGGTCGCTTTAGAGTGCAGAGTCACATGCCCAGGACTATTGCCATTCCTAGCATGAAGCTGTTGAGCAACTATAGAAGCAAGAATGTCCTGGCCAGGCACAGCAGGCCCAACGGACCAGCAGATAAAAGTACAGAAAGCCTCGGTCCCCGATAAACAAGTCCCCGATAAACAACGAATAATCATGTTTGGGTTGTAAATATGGCCCTTTCCAAATCTGGATCTGGGCTGGCAAGGTGCTTTGCCAAGCTTGATCCTTTAGATTCCACAGTTCGAGGAGAAAGCCAAGCCCAGAAAAATGTTCTCTGACCTCCACATGCGGCACGCGCACACTCACACACAAACAAGGAAACAACTACGATAAAAAATGTATTGAAATCTCAAACTCAGTTTAGCTCAGTTCCTATGTTTTCATCCGGCAGTCCAGCTTTCCCATGCAATACAGTTCTGAGAAGTCTGCCACCCCACAACTCTCCGTGGGGTGTGGAGAGACAGTTAGCCTTCTCCTTCTGCCTCCTACCTTCCCTGGCCTTCCCCAGGCATTGATCCCAAGGCCATTTCCTAACAGCTCTTGTTTGTCAAGCCCCATCTCCAGGTCTGCCTCTCACTGAACCACCCTGCCAGGAAAGACACTAACGGCCTGTGCGAGTTTTGAAAATTGAAGGTAGTAAAAACATTCCTCACCAAGTTCTTTGGAGTCCAAAATGGCCAGAAGGTACTCACTAAACTTGTTTTACTGATTTTTAATTTTTTTAATTAGCCTCTATTCTCAGCATGCAAAAATGTAGAAGCAGGAACATAAGGCAATTCAAAACCAGCCTTGGCTACCTAGTGAGTGAGTTCAAATCCAGCCTGGTTACATGAGACGCTCCCTCAAACAAACACCAAAAAAAAAAAAAATTATTATTAACGTATTTAGAATAGTATCAGTAGTGATTTCATATTAACTGAAATGACCCAGGAATAAAACAAGGATTTTTCCAAAGTAAAGAAGCAGAAAAAGTTTAGCAGAGCCTTGCATATTGTACGCTATTACAAGTCGATTCTTGTCTGCTTTATTAGAAGCCACGGAAGGCTGGAAAGATTGGCTCTGTAGTCAAGACCACATACAGCTCTTGTAGAAGACTGGAATTAATCTCAGCACTCAGATCCAGCAGCTCACAATCACCTATAACTCCAACTCCTGGGGAATCCAACGCCTCTGGCTGCCTTGGGCCCCTGCATTAATGCATGGGCACTCACTCACACAGGTGCACACGAGCACACACGAATACTTTAAAATCTAAAATACATAAAAATTGTAAAGCCACGCGTTTGAGGGTTGGGTGTGGTTCAGCGGTAGAATGCTTACCTAGAGTATGGGTTCAATCCCCAGCACCCAAAAAAAATTGATTAAAGTTACATAAGCCATATCTTTTAAAAATTATTTTATTATTTTATGTGTCTGAGTGTTTTGTTTCCGTGTATATACACAGAATGCCACACGCATGCCCTCAGGGGTCAGAAGAGTGTGCCAATTCCCCTAGGACCATAGTTACAGATGGTTGTGAGCTGCCATGTTGGTGCTGGGAATTGAACCTGGGTCCTCTACAAGGGCGATAAGAGCTCTAAACTACTGAGCCAATGCTCCAGTCCTCAGTAGTTAACTGCAGTACAGCCAGTGCAAATCCTGAATCTTCATCTTACATTAAATAGACACAGGTCTGTCTTACATGTGACAGAGGGTAATTTCAGCAAATTCAAAGAATTTCACTTTAGGTGGGTCACATATATGATACACTAGTACCAGAATTTTTCTGAGTTTTCGATAAGGTTTATGGGGTAGTTGAACCCTTGTGTAATTCACACACACAGAGATACTCATTTCCTTTTTATGGCACCTAATTTCACTGCCTTTTAAAAAGAAATACTAGTAGTCAATCTTTTATTTATTTCATATATTTCATGTTCAAAGTCGAGAGGCAACCTTCAATTATAACATCGCTCTTGTGGGAATTTGCCGTCCGTTTTGTGACGACTCGCTTGACTGAAGGGTTTACAGGAAATGCATTTTAGCAAGAGTCAAGAGCTGCTGAGAGGAGCCGGAAGGCAGTGCCCGGCAGCAGCAGGAGACAGCAATTCAGAATCAAAGGGTCAGAGGTCATAGCTCACCACAGCAATAAGAGGGCTTTAAAAAGCAGTGGTATGGAAACTCTGCCTCGCTGCAGAATTGTCAGTTGCTGTATTTAATAAAATGTTTATTAGGTCAATATACATTATTAAAGGGGAAGAGCTGGCCTGGCATACATCTAATATTTGATATTGTCCTGGAAGAAAACCAGGCTCTTTTTCATAACCTGTGCCTTCAAATGGGTCATGGGTTATATAATTTGTTGAGAGCTAACAACATGCACTCCATTCCTTTTTCTAGAACGTTTCCCAGAGATGGAGCAACACTTGTGAGTGGAAGGGTCAGCCCACAAGGCGAAGTTCTGCATGTCTAGCCATATGACATGGTTCTGTCCCTGTCGAGGTACATGTTCCTTATGAGATAAAAGAGCAGAGAAGGTCCCTTTGGCATACCAGCAAGGTTCACCCGATTTGTGGGTTTCTGTCAATTACTGCTACGTTCAATCAACAAAGAAGAGGTGAACAGGAAGTAATACCCCGCCAACCCCACATCAAACTCTCCTGAAGAGTGGCAATAGCATTTGGAAGCCCTAGACAATGACGAGATTTACCCTGAAGTCACTCTGCAGTGCTTGCCTTCTCTAGTGTATCATTCTCCGCTTCAGCTCCGACTCTTAACCACCTGACTCAGCAGCCTCCTTGGAATCCACGCCGTGGCCACTCCCTTTTCTATTATCAACAATGTTCTAGGGAATGTTTTGTGCCTGGGAATGGACTTGCTGTTCACTTAATTCATCCTGTTCGTGATCCCCCCCCCCCCGCCCCATTTCATTGCAGAAGTTATTTAGATTTCCGAATACAATTCAGGGTCCTGTTATTTCTAACACAAGTGCTTTCTTTAAACTTCTGCTTTATTTTTAATGCTGTTCCCTGTTTTATTGCTACTTGGATCTAATCAATCACTTCCTTGGGCTGACAGTGGGAAACAGGCCCACCTGACATGGCCTGGGGGCTCATTGTTCATAGAGAAAGCCACACTAGGCAACTGAAAAGGTGGAGAAGAGCTGTGATGGTGTTGGGAGGCAGTAGTGAGTGGGGGCAGAGGACAGCAAGCCTGAACCAACACTGCCAGAGCAAGCAGCAAGAGGGCCTGGTTTCTGAGAAAGGAAGTGCTGAGAAGAAGATTGGCTTTCTCCAGCACATCTGGCCACCGGCCCATTTGGTCTAGGATCAGGCCTGTCTACAGAGGGTGTTGGCCACTTTTGTGCTAATGGCCAGATGAAAATGTCTCCTGACTTCATTGTTTCTAGAACAAAGGAAAGGTATATGTTAAAAGTAATGTATTCCAAAGGGACCTGATCATATTTAAGGTGAAATAAGGCAAGATCAATGAACCAACTTTCAGGTATGAGAAAGTTGCCTGTGCCCAACACACATTTCAGCAGCTCTAAGCCTGAGTTCCTGCTTGAATTGAACCAAAACCTGTACTGATACAACTTGCACTTCCTACTGTAGACCTCTAGCCTAGAGACCAGCACAGAGAAGCTCTGTTCCCTAAATTTCCTTTATTATTGTCAAAATATCCTTCAATACAGGTGATAGGCAGGGTAAAATAGAGAAGAGGGCCCAACTGGGGATGGGGAGTGGAAATCAATACAGAAGGAGAGAGGAGGGCCAAAAAACACCAAAGTTGCTTGGTAAAGCCTCAAGGGATCATCTTGTTTTATATTTACCTAAAATTATGTACAATACATGGAGTGTGTGTGTGTGTGTGTGTGTGTGTGTGTGTGTGTGTGTGTGTGTGTGTGTGTTATACTAAATGAAATCATGCCACTTGGGCTGACAGTGCTCCTCCACAAGAACCAGACATTAATAAAAACCCCAGTAGAGGCATGAGAAACCTCCCTTCAAGTCGTTGTTCAGGGCAATCCAAGTGACTCCCGAAACAATACAAGCTATTGCCATTGTCCTTGCTTGACTCTCAGAAATTGAAGGTGAGTTCCCCATTGCTGATGATATCACCCTCAGGACACAGGGCGTCGATGATGTGACGGGGCTCTAACCTGAAAAACTCCTCCTGCAGTACAGCCTCCATAGCACCAGAAATGACTGCATAAGCTGCCAAGGGAGCCGCGTTACCGCTGAAACCATACACACAGAAACAACAGAAGCGGACACAGTGGGTTGTATTTGTATTCTTGTACATATGCGTACGATGTAACAATAATAATTAAAGAAAAAGAGGCCGTCAGTTTGAGGATGAGGGGGAAACACGGGGGAGGCTGGAGGGAGGGAGGGAAGGGGTAAATGATGCAAATATATTTTAATTAAAAATGTATGGTAGAGGGCGAAGCATGATAAAAGTACATTATAGTAAAAGGAGGAATAAATGCAAAAGTTATAAAATCATATACAGGTTGAAGTCATTTCAGATCTATCTTATGGGTCTCAGAAATGATGGAGATGGGAGTAAGTGATGGCGGATGGTGCAGGAACACGCTCCACAGGTTTGTCACGGAATTGTTATCTAATTAAACTCCTTTATTTCCTACAAGGGAGCTCTTTGAAAAAGGTTGCTCGCAGACAAGCATTTGATTAAAGCGTAAGACACATAAATAAGATTTAATAATTTGTGCCTTTGTCCTAAATAACTGATGCCTGAAAGATAATTACTTTTAATTTCATCAATGTAACTTTACATTTAAGAAAACAAAATGTCCTCTAAAACAGTGTCTAACGAAGCCTTTGTTACATATTACCTTTTTAAATTCATCAATTTTCTCCACATCACCTTTTTTAATTTACTGATTGCGGGGTTATGATTTTCTTTAAGCTATTTTCACCTTGCTGTTTTTCAAGTCCCTCCAGAACTCTCTATTGATTTTCATTTACAGTGTATCTGAGTCTAGCCTACAGTTGCCCATTTAAACCGCCCCGTTTCTTCCCTGTACTCTAATAACTTGTTAGCAAAAACGATTCTCCCATCCCTAGCGTTTCTATCCAAGGGGGAAAAATCTATTACACTCTACATCAGGATTTTCTCTGTCCCTGTGTTTTTCACACTTCTGGGGTACAGAGATGATTTATCTGGCGACTAAATTGAAGAAGTCGAAACTGAGCATGCTCACATCAGTGTCCCTCTCCGCTTCGTGTCTTCCTTTCTCTTCCCGCATTGAGCTCCCCACTGAGATCAGATGAAGCATAATCTCCAACCATAATAGGGTGGTGTTTGGGGCCACCATCTGCCTCTCGTCTTGCACAGAATGTGGTTGCAGAACTGGGGAGCTGTTTATTGGGTCCTCTGAAAGATGCAATGCACCTCTTCCTCCTCAACTCAGGAGATTCTGAAAAACACGGCCAACCATTTTAACCGAAAGCACCCCAGACATTTCTTTCGATGTCGCCATGAATTGCAGATGGGAAGAGCGGGTCCCAGAAATTTAAGTTACTTGTCCCTAAGCTACCTGTGGATAACGTAATTTAGACGGAATTTTTTATAACTCTTGAGTATCATTAAATCATACTTTATCTCCAATTAAACTAATCATTAAAGGGTTTTATTGATGAGAGACAAAATTCAAAACTTTCATCACGGATTCAGAAATGACCAATTGTATGTTTTTCTATAAAATTTACATTACTCGTATTCCTTGGGCTGGAGATACGGCTCAGTTGGTAAAGTGTTAGCCTGCAATCGTGAGAACCTGGATTCCATTCCTAGAAGCCATATTTTCAAGGAAAAAAAAAAGTCTGATGTGGAGTGGTACAGATGGCCTGTAATTCCAGCATTGGAGAGACAGAGATAGCTGGGTCTCTGGGCTCAGCAGCCTAGCCTACATGAGTTCAAAGACAATGAGGGGGTAGAGATCAGAAGTCAGAAGCAGCGGATGACCACAAGGAAGCAGTGTCTTCCCAATCCAGCAAAGCAGTTGTACTTATGAACTCGCAGCTGTTGTGAAATCGCGTAGAAGACCTGTGTGAGCAAGCTCAAACCAAATCAAATCCCAGCATGGAGGGGGAAGGTGGACATGAAGTCCCATTCCTAACTGAGGAACTATTGGCCATTGAGAACTGCTGGAAAGGGAGAGTCGTTTCCTTAAGGGATTGGTCCTAGGTAGGTTGATCAGAAAGCCACACATCCAAGAGTACTTAGGCAGACAAACTAGACTTGATTTTTTTTTTAAGGAAAAAAAAAGTAAGAGTACACAAGTTAGGTGGGTGGGGAAGGGGTATATCTGAGAGAAATTGGGGTAGGGGAGTAAATATGATCTAAATGCGTTGTCAAAACTCTGAAAAACAAAAATGGACAGCACCTGCGGAACAGCACCCATGGTTATCTTCTGACCTCAACAAGCATGCACACACACTTGCCAGCATGCACGCGCACGCGCACACGCACACGCACACGCGCGCACACACACACACACACACACACACACACACAAAACCTAAGCTCTAACTCATTTGTTTTATAAAAGGTGGTTTCCTAACAGTTTTGTTACTGTTGAGTTTGGTTGGCTTGGTTTGGATTGGTTTTTTGAAACTGGGTCTCATTGTCTTAAGCCTGGCTGGATCCCACTGTGTCAGCCTGCCTGGGTCTCACTGTGTCAGCCTGCCTGGGTCCCACCGTGTCAGCCTGCCTGGGTCCCACTGTGTCAGCCTGGCTGGCCTCTAATCTAGGCTCCCACTGCTTTGGCAGTTTTCATTACTCAAGAAAGAACTATAGTAGAGTCAGAGTTCCTCAGAGAAACAGAACCGATGCTAAGGTGTTGTCTCACGTGCTTATAAAGGTGATCTGCAGTCAGTAAACTGGAGGCCAGGAGAGCCAACGTGTGGCTCCAGTCCAAAGGAACAACTGAGAGCCAGAAGAGCCAATGGCATCAGTACTAGCTGAAAAACAGCATTCCAAGACCAAGAAAAGCCAACGTTTTAATCAAATTTGAACACTTGAAAGACCATTGTGCCAGTTCAAGCAAACAAGTAGACACAAGTCCTTATTCACAGGAGATGGCAGCCATAGACTGAATGGTGAGGTCATAAGGTGGGGGGAGGGTATTTTACTTGACTTAATCTACATATTCAAGTTAGTCTCATCCAGAAATGTCATCATAGATACATCCATAATAATGCTTGGGCAAAAATATCTAGGCAACTCAACTCATGGCCAAATCAAGTTGACTCATAAAATCAACTATCACAAGCCTACCTCTTGTCAACTTGGTACACACACAAACATCTTTGAGTCATACTGATCTCCAAAGAAAGGCCACAGCTTGACAAAACATGATATAACTATCTTGAATACAACTGACAAGTGTTCTGCCCTTCTTTAGAAATGGAGGTGAAGTCTTGGAGCTCTATCTACTATTCTTAGGGCTTGAATACTTGGATGTGTGTTGGGTTGTTTTTAATGATGCTTTTATCCACTGAAACTTTCAGACAATTGTACACTGTATATTAATCATATCCTTCCACCAAGACCTCTCTCTAACCTCTCTCAGTTCCCCCACCACATCTCACAACCAGCTTCATATCCTCTTTTTTTTTCACTGTTACTTTGTAGACATTTTTAATTAAACTACAATTACATCACTTCCCCTTCTCTCCTTTGAACCCCTCCCATGTGCTCTCCTCCAACACTGCCCGTGTCCCCCACTCTCAAATTGATAGTCTTATTTTCTTTAATTATTATTGTTACATATATGTGCACAAATATATAAATGCAACCTGCTGGGTCTGTTTTTGTTATCTGTGTATATATACTGTTTCAGGGCTGACAGCTCTGTATTGGGTAACCATCTCATCCCTGGGAGAGGTTAGTTCTCCCTCCCTGAGCAGTCATTAGTTGCCTCTAGTTCTTTGGCTAGAGGTAGGACCCTGGGAGATTCTCCTACTTCTGAGTTAGCATGTCTATTGATAGCCTCATTTTTTAGGTCTCCTTGAAATGACTCCATAAAAGTGGTGTGGTTTTGACTAAGATCTTCGGCTGGCTAGAGATAGCTAGCCCAATAATTCATCAGTCCTCGTCACCAAAGGCCAGGGAACTCAACAACGTAACACAACCAGATGCCTATGCATACAACACTGATATGCCTGTTAGTAAAACTCTGCCCCAAATTCAGGAGACATAATTATTTATATTTATTTTCCTAGGTTCTAGTAGAGGATTGCCAGAGACCAAAATGTTCGTTGAAAGATAGACAAGAGAGTGCAGCCTCCTCTGAACACAGGGATCAGAGGTCATAGGATTCAAGTAACTGAAGTTGCCAGGAGACTGAACTGACTTTTCCAAATCAGCTTGATCAGAACAACTTGACATTGATTCTCATCTACCATTTGTATTGGCTTTTCTAAATCTATATAACAAAATGCAGGCCCACAGTGTGAAACATGTTGAACATGCGTTCATTCCTGGTGTAGGAAAAAAAAAGGAAAGGAAAAAAAGGGCAAACAAGTGCCAGTATTCTGGAATGTGAACCACATTTTCATGTCTTTGGACTCTTAGGGAATACATATATATATATATATGTATCAGTTCAAGTATGGTAATACTTTACACAACTGAACACTGAACACTGATTGGGTAAATTATCACATAATAAAATTTTACAAAGTTTTTTTTTTTAAAGTTCAAGGAGCCTTTTTAAAGGTTGTTTCTTACATGTATAGGTGTTTTGCCTGCATGTCTGTCTGTTCACCATGTATATGTAGTACCCATAGATTCAGAAGAGGGTGTACCCTAAAACTGGAGTTACAGATGTCTATGACCTATTATCTGGGTTCTGGGAATTGAAACCATGTCCTCTGGGAAAGCAATTAGTGCTCTTGACCAATGAGCTATCTCTCCAGCCCAGTTTACAAAGAGTTTTTATACAGCATAGGGAAGTTCCACCATTACATTATTAGCTGATAGAAACTGAATACAAATTGGCATATGAGTTACAAATTCACTCATTAAAATTTACACTTATCCACATTCAAAAAGATAATTAAATGGCAACTAAATAATGAGGTCATAGGTTACTGGTATTCTTTTCCTTTATCTTCCTGTAGTTTCTGTAGTTTCTGAATTCTCTATAGAAACAGTGCCATGCTTTATTTTTAAAGTCATAAAATATTATTTAAAATCGTGTCTATGGAATTTGTAGTGAGATTTAAAATGTAAGTTTTGGGCTCTTGGAAATGAAGTTCAAGGCTTTGTTGTGCAGCAATAAAAATGTTTTTAACAGAAAACAAAAGCCAAAAATACATAATTGTATATTAGGTACAGTTATAACTGTTTAACTTTGATAAAAATTTGTATCTATATTAAGAAAGGCAAACTCCAAAATGGTCTATCCATAGTAATACTGAATACTTCTCATTTACTTTCCCATTTTTTCCAGCACTATACAGCTTTACACAATGGGAATATATCGATTTTATGATAACAACTAAAATTCTGTAGCCTTTAATTCAGACTTCAACTTGGTAGCTAATCTTGGTAAAACTTTTTAAGTGAAAGATTAAGTAAGACTAAATTAGAGACTATCAAATTACCATGTTGGGAGAAATCTTTGGCAGAAAACATCCTTTGGACTAAAACAGCCTCATTGTAAGCTTGAAAAGACTCCCTTTCAACTCCATTTCATAATCTAAGTCTGCGATCACAGTTGGACTTAAGATCCGCAGTTCAACTTTGACATTTTTCCTGTGTTATAGACAGTGGCTGTCTTCTTCGTCACAATAATTCACAGTTAAGCCAATTATTAAACCCAAAGCTTTTCCAGAAACAAGACACTGTCTGATAGACACAAAGTTTTATTAAACTCTGGTGTCTTCTGGTCCTTTTCATCCTCCCGTGTTTTACTAAAATTCATCTAGCAAACAGCGGCAGACGGCAGAGTTCAGTCTAATGAGGCACGGCCCCTGCACGCGGTCAGGGGGACAGTCTTTCTGCCTGTGAGTCAACACAACCTGGTAATATGGCTGCTGTTTCCTCCCTGGAAATGAGCTTTGTCTTTTTCCTGCAATGCCTTTCTTCAGCTTCCTCGGTCTGACAACGTGAGCATTAGGAAGCCCTAGGCTGTCCGGCACCACCCTGAGTGAGCTCCAGTTGAAGTAGTGTCTTCTAATGATGGCCTGGTTAGAAGGGAAAACAAGGGTTTTCAAGGTGCAAAAAGCATCCACATGGTGGACTATTTCTTCTCCCCTTCAGACCATAACCTGCAGATCACTTTGTGTTTAAATATGCTGAGAAAGAAAAAGAAGACGTTACTATCAAACAGCATTTTATCTGGTGCTAATGAGTTTTAAACTAAGATTTGATCTTTTCTAATAAAGCATGGAGTACATGAGAAAAAGTATTTACCCAGAGGCCTCTTCTCTTCTACTCTGAAGCCATCATCACCCTGAACCACTCTACCACACGCAAAGGTTCTGTGACGTGTCAGGAGACTGCTTCAAGGTCATCCCGACACTTGTCCCTGTTCTTTCCACTCACACATTTCAGACTTAAAATGAAAACCAGGACAATATATAAGTAAATAAAGTAAACATTACAAAAAAAAAGAAACAAACAGAACAGGCACACAGATACATAGATAGCAAAGACAGCAAAATATGATAAACAGAAGAGAAGACAGTGTGATAAAAGGGCTAATTACTCAAGAATATCCAACACCCCTTTTCGTGTGGTCACATAGCTAAACCACATTTCCAGAATGAGAGGACACGTGGCTGAGTTCTAACCAATAAAATGCAGGTGGAAAAAAAAATAAACATCACTTTTAAACCTGGACCACAAAAATGTCTTGTGGACAATTCGGAAAAATCTCACTTTCCTCTCCAATTGAATGAAGAAGCACGCCAGGATTTTTTTTTTAATGGTGGTTTAGTCCGATAATCCCAAACTGAAGCAAGAGAACTACTGTAAGTTTGAGGACAGCTTGGGCTGCATAGTGAGTTCTAAGCACACTTGGACTACAAAGCAAGAAGGAGAAGAGAGGAGAGAAGGACAGAGAAAGGGAAGAGACAAACAATGGTGAAGAAAAGCTGCCCAGCAACCACTGGTCCAATAACATTCATATCAAGCGACTGCTTGAAGAGGTATCATTTCAGTTCAGTCTTAAAAACAACCTAAGAATAAAATAATGTGACTAGCGTCTTAGGATTTTAAATAAGAAAGAGTTCTTACCGATGGGAAACTAAAAGCCAGAGAAGATGGAACTTGTACCAAGTCACACCACCAGACTATAACCATCCATGAAAGAGATGGTTTCCTATTGTTGTTTATGCTGCGGCGCTGCTCCTCGTGGCTGGTCACCACCCCCGGGGGCCATGCTGGTGGAGGAGCATGCTGATTGAAAGAATCACAGCCATGTTTACCTTTTTAGAGCTTTATTGGGAGAGAGGGGGGAGAGGGGGGGAGCGGAAAGGAGAGGAGACAGAGAGCTCACAGAGGGCCCACCCACTTTTTAGGCTGGGACCCACCCGCTTTTTAGGCTGGGACGCCGTCGAAGGCTGATGATGTAATTAAGGACCGAATACTTACACCTCTATTTCCCATATTTCCCACATCACTGCACCTAGCAAAAAACATTCTCTGAATTACCTGTCTGAAGACAATGACTACACTCATGTTCAGGTTGTCAAATACCTACCCCCACACACACTTAAAAACAGTCTCCATAAACACAGGGATGATAGGAGCAGAATTGCCTACGTAGGTATTTCCATATTAAGGGACATTTAGGGATTGCTATCCTATCCTTGCTGTCTCCAAATAATCCTACATAGTAACTAATCTTCAATGATGGCTCCCAAACAACATGCTTCATGGTATCATGTCCTTGCATGGCCCCCTGCTATCCTGATAACCTTCCCAATGGGAGCTCACCAGAGAAGATAGTTTCAAGAGAGATTCTTATGCCCCTCCCCTTGGCTATCAGACCATTGAGACAATGAGCCACAAGGAATTAGAGTTTCCCTGGGGGTAGCGGTAACGCCCGCGCTACCACCACTGGTTTACCATGTCCAAGCGAGCGAGGGGCTGTGGATCAAAAAACAGAGACAAGAGACAGTGGGTCATTCACCTCAGCAGAATGCCGAATGTCATTTATTGAAGGAGGGAGGAGGCCTTAAATACAGGCTTACAGCACAATGGGGGAACCCTGGAGGGCAGAAGTTTGCTACAGATGTTCTACATTCTTGCATCTAAGCTGTCTACAGCCAGTATGCAGGATACACAGACAAGGAACCTCCCTTAAGCATTCAGGAGGGTGGAAAACAGCAGGGGATTAGCATAGGGAGGACATCTGGTCAAGGTCAGCAAGCAAGGCAAAGGCAACAGCTACCCAAAAGGGGGGGGGGCCTACACCTGGGAGTCTCATGCTGGGAAGGAAAGGGTTGGGGCCCAGGCATAAATCAGAAAGGATGCTTGTCCCCCAGAATGAGATTTCACATGTGCTGACAACTTACAGGATAGACAAGGAGGCAGAACTAGTAGCCACTTTATATCAGTGGTAGATAGACGGTGGGTGGGACCACGCCCTGACCAGGAATATTTGGTTATGCATACCTCTTGTCTGATATGGAAATATGGGATGTAGATAGGATAGGATAAAAGGGTGGATCGTTGAACCTACTTTTAAAGAGCAACTTGTTTAAAATGTTTTACATTGGTATAGATTTTAGTTCATTGATACAAATTTAAAGTTAATTTTGTTATGCTGTTTGTGTATTTCTACGCTTGTTTAAGGTATTATGTTTGCAGAGCTCCTTTAAATTGTAATGGATAATTAAGAAATATAGATTAGTAATTAGTCTTCTATGATAGTCAAACTTATAGTCATGTTAAGTTTTCTAGATATAAATAGATATAATTTAGTTAGGTAGGTAATCCTCAAACACTTCAAAGATCTACAGAATATGGCATTTAAAATGTTTTTAAAACTTGGACTTTCTGGACAGTGAGACATGTCTGCTCCTGGCAGCACCGATTTACTTCACAGAGAAAGATGGGCATCAAAAACACTCCATATGGAGTTTATCTTCTTCTTGGCAAAAACAGCCATTTGGACAAGAGGCTGTTGTTGCCTGGACTGCTGACAAAATGTTGTATTGATTGGACATGCAGGACCCATAGGAAGGTGGCCACTGAACTTTGCAAGGTGACATGGTACTTCAGGTTCCTGCTTCGCAGAGGAGACACCAGCCTACCGTCCAGGGAGCAGCATGTAATGGCACACAGGTAAAGCCACGGAACACATGGCAACATATAGATGAACAGAAATGGGCTGAGTTTAAATGTAAGAGCTAGTCAGTGGTAGGCCTGAACTAATGGCCGAGCAGTTTTAATTAATATAAGCCTCTGTGTGTTTGCTTGGGTCTGAGCAACTGCAGACAGGGCAGGACACAGAAAATTTCAACTACACTTGTCCTTGTTTCTTACACCTAAACTTCATGTCAGACCTCTGAAGATGGGCACAGGGATTGCCAGCCCTCTTTATTTGTTCTTTTCCAATGTGGCCATACTGAATCAATCTCCTTCCTCTACTTTTATTATTATTACTGTACCTTCAATTGACCTATTAAGTGAGTTTGCTTGTTATAGGGTCTTCAGGGCCCACAGGCTTTGACAGCTTTAATAATTTTGGATTTCCAATCAAATGTAGTGGATTCCAGCCTTCAAAATAACTGGCTGGTTCTGGTTCCTCCCTCTTGAAACATTCCCTTTGGATAGCCAGAGCCACACAGTATAAAATGCAGATGCCCAGCTAGAGGGGCTAGATAGAGGTAGTGTCAACAGGAGAAACCTGAGCCAAGATGAAGATGGAGGAAGGGCCCATCTATCCCAAGATCCCACCACAGCGACTGGGAATCCGGTGGGAGCTGCAGTGACTGCTCTCAAAGATGGACCCTATCATTTCATAACCCTCAATAGGTATGTCTGTATAGTCTAAATATGAATAATGTCTTCCCCAAACGTCCAGGAACTAAAGGTTGGGTTCCCAAGGAAGTGCTAGGAGGTCTTAGAAACTTCAGGAAGTAGAACCTGGGGGAGCAAATTAATTAGCATGTGACTGAGTGGACTGTGTCCCTTAGTGTATGTGTTAGCTAGCTTCCCATCACTGTCATGGACAGAAAAGGAGCCTGAAGGAATAAAGATTCATTTTGGCCACCATGGCAGAGAGCTCAGTCCATGGCTGGCAGGATCCATTGTTTTCAGGGCTGTAGCAAGACAGCAAAATCCCAGTGGAAAGGCGCAGTGGGGGAAAGCTGCTCCCCTCGGTGAAGCCAGGAAGACACAAAGAGGAAAAGAGACCCGCGACACCCTGTCTTCATGGGTATGTCTAATGTCCTCTGACATTAGAATTCGGGCGCCCACCAGACCTAAAAACAGAACTCACACCAGCAGCCTCTGGAGTGCTGAGACTTTTGAACCTAGACTGAGCCATACACTGGTACCAGTTTATATTAGATAGATAGATAGATAGATAGATAGATAGATAGATAGATAGATAGATAGATAGATAGATTAGATATACATACATACATGTATATGGAGAAGAGAGAGACTATATAGATATATAGAAAGAAGATATACATATAGGTGTGGTGGTATTGTGTTCCCCAAAATATTGTATACCCTAATAAACTTATCTGGGGTCAGAGAACAGAAAAGCCACTAGATACTTAGGATAGGCAGTGGTAGCACACGCCTTTAATCCTAGCATTCCAGAGGCAGAAATCCATCTGTTCAAGGATACAGCCAAGCATGGTGACTCACGCCTTTAATCCCAGGGAGTGATGGTAGAAAACAGAAAGGTATATAAGACGTGAGGGCCAGAAACTAAAAACATTTGGCTGGTTAAGCTTTTAGGTTTTGAGCAGCACAGTTTAGCTGAGAGCCATTTGGATATGAGGACACAGAGGCTTCCAGTCTGAGGAAACAAGATCAGCTGAGAAGCTGGCCAGGTGAGGTTAGCTGTGGCTTGTTCTGTCTCTCTGATCTTCCAGTGTTCACCCCAATACTTGGCTCAGGTTTGATTTTATTAATAAGAACTTTTAAGGTTCATGCTACATATAGGTATTGATAGATAAACAGACACATTTGTAGAGATTCTGTCTCATTGAGGGAATCTGACTACGTCATCTCATAGGCCAGACTCCAGAAGGGAGCCTGCTATAGTGAACCACAATCAAGGCCTTATTAACGTTCAGTAAACGCAAGTACTGGTTCTGAGTTCAAGTGAGACTCAGCTTTAACCTAACCCAACTATATGACTCTATGACAAAGGGCAAAAAGAGAAGCCTATGGAAAATAAATAAAGACTGGTAGGGAAAAGAATAACAGTAACATTACCATGGACCTCAGCAATTCTACAGGCAGAATTTTTCTTTCTTCCCTTATCTCATTCCCATCCTATGTTCCCATCCTGCAAAAGAGTTAAGGCAAAGAAGGTACCAGCAAGCCACAGAATGAGCCCCAGAGGCAGGTAGAGAGAGGTTCGTGCCCTTGGATACACAAACCTAAGGTGAGCAATGGAGACATTCAGTACCATCAACACAGACAAGTCAAGAGATAGTTCTGGTGATGGATGAGAGAAGGCAGCAAAACAGAAGGGAGGCAGAGTGGCTGTTGACATAAATTATAAGTGCAAAAAAAATACTCATACTTGAAGATGCGGAAAAAAGGAAAGGTTGAAGTAAGGTGAGACAGGCTGTTAATCTACACATACAAATGGTTGAAATTATCTTATCTAACAGCCACAAGCTTGTTGCAGACATTCGGACTGCATATACAAATCTTCTTATAAGACTTATCACAGTGAGCAAAGACCACGTCTTAATCATCTTTGTATCTACAGTTTCCAGGACCACGCATGGTCATTAAGCACTTGCTTAGAAATATGATGACAATCAGAAATAAATGAATAAGTTATAATGACTACAACTGGAGTCAGATGTGCATTAAATAGATTTATGTGCTATTATTTAGACTAGCTCTTTATGTTTAAGTCACACTGAATCACTGTATGCCAGATGAAAACAGTCATTAATAAATACTAAGGATAAAAATATGAGTCATCTCAGCTGAAATTAGATCCGATTTTGTGCAGAGAACTAGTCTTATTTTCATTAATTAAAGTTATTTCTCGAACCAGGGGAGGGAGTGTGCCCAGTAAAACACTTAATCAATGATAGAGAAGCGTGGCAAAGGGTCCTGGGTGGTTACAGGAATCAATTCATCTCTTCAATTACCTTCCATACTCATAAAGCTAAGTGGAACACCATCACCTTATCCGAGTGACAGATCATGACAACGAACACAAATACGTCGAGAGCCAGTTTGCTAAGTTCAGAAAGGTCTTGTTAATTATGTGACTTCTCCTGAGACCTTCCATAATGAGCTCCCTGAGGTTGCAAGCATAACACACGCAGCTTGACATGCAGAGGCCCATAAAACCTTATTGATCTCACAGCACCCCACTCCAGGACTCAACTTTGATAAAGCCTATAGGAAGTGTACTCCTGCCCACATCACAATATATTTCACAATTTCTGCTCAAATCAGTTCCTCCCTTCAATCAGTTAACCCGTTTAATGCCAAGTAATACTTAGGAGGACTGTTACCAGGGGAGATGATACATGTGGCTGTAAACATAGCCTCATTCGTTTGGGTTTGCAGGGTTTGAGGGGATAATATTCCTGGAATATACTTCTGTTTTTCCAGCCTTATTGGGGCATAGTTAACAAATACAAATTATATATATTTAGAGTGCATATGATGTTTTGATCATGGATATATTATGAAATGATTATTGTAATCAAGTTGATTAGCATAACAATCATTCATGGTCTTTTGGAATTTTTTGGTTTTGGTAGTGAGGTCATTTCAGATCTATTACAGTTTCAAGTGCCCAATGCAGCAGTATTAACTATCACCTCCACACTCTGTATTCACTCTCCAGAACTAATTCCCCTTCCATTTAATATCTTTATCTTCTGGGGGTGTGTCTATTGTTCTCTCTCAAGGGTGTTTTGATATTGTCAACTATATTCCTTCATAGCTTGGCACTAAATTATGTTGTAGCTCCAATATCCAAGAAGTACTAACTTTATCATAAATCTTAGCATTACCGTATACCAAAGTTTTTTAAAATTATGTGAAGAATCTTGCTTTGCAATGCTAAAACCAATTTTGACCTTCTGGTAAGCAACTTATTCTTCTGGAACCATCTTTCACCTACTTTAAATGCATGAGGTTCAAAGGAGTTGAGCCTACAACTTGGTTCAGGAATGGAGTAACAGAATTAGCTAATAGGAATATACCTATCAGCGATGATCAGCCCAGAGGTGGGCCTATCGTTAAACTAAACAGGTTGAGGCTAATTCTGCATGTTTTCTAGAACAAATGAGAAAGAAGCGCCCTGTCCATCCTCCTACCAAGAGAGGAGAGCTTATATGAGAAAGGAACCAATGAAAAGGAAGAGAAGCTGATAGATAAAGAGAATGTGGAGATAAATATCTACTTTTTGAGTCAATAAATTTTCTCTCACACAGCTTCTGGGGTTGGCTTTTATGTAATTATAATTAAATTTTTCTTATATGAAGAGATTGTAAAACATTCTGAAATATAAGGAAATGCAGTTGTCACTAAAGATTGGGCGTAGATTTGAAAGGATTTGGGAACCCACTCAGAACCCCGGAATTGATGAAAGCATTGCTTTTAGTTAAAGTGGATCAACAGATGCAGAAGTGGGCTCCCAGACTACCTGACCGAAAGGAGCAATTTCTGGGAAAGGGGCTGCATCAATTTCCTCTCTGGGATAGCTTCATGGCCATGAAGAACCTTTACAAGCAGTCATCAGAAACCTTCTTATCTCCCACTTATTGTCCTTAAAAAATCCATTTGTCTTTCTATAAAGAAATGTACCATTTCTTCTCCGAGCGTAGCAGCAATTTCTCCCCTCACCCTTTCCTTCTCTGGGTTACACATTTGAATCTCTTCTTTCAACCACCGGTCAACTACTTCTTTTGTTACCTCTGTAAGCACATGAGTAAACCTTTTCCCCCCTGTTCATCTGCCTCATGTCAGTTGAATTTGCAAACTTCCACTTCAGAAGATACAAGGACAAAGGAAAAGAATTGTCCCCCCAAAGGAGGACAAAGGGAAGAAGATGAAAGCTAAGGTATCTAGTCCGGGTTCCCAGAAAGGCCTGTCCCCAATCCATCTTTCTTTCCATCGGCCTTTCATCTTACCAAATCAAAGCGGTAATAAGAGGAATAAGAAAACGTACACCAAAACATGCATAGAACTTTTTGCTCTAAATTTTCTAAAGTAATTTTAAAGTAGTTATGGATATTTACGTCAGCAATTTGTTGACTTGCTGCTGTGCCGTTCTACAAACTCCAAAGGAAAAATTGTGTTTCTGAAAGCACACGATGACATCTGTCATTCCTCAGCAATGGCCATCCTCTGACTGATGGCTGGTCCACTCATGCTTCGCTGACTCATAGCCCTCCATCAGGCCAAAGGCTGGCAAACCCACTAACATCTCAGTCAAAAGTCTGAAAAGAGAATTGATCATCCTCATCCCCTAATCACTCTCAGGTTTCCAACACCTACATCCCCCAGTGATCCTCTGATATGTAAATTTTCTTTGTGTGAAGCATAAACTGACCCAGAAATACTCAAGAATCTGGGCACAGGGGCTCATGTTTGTAATCCCAACACTCAGGAGGAAGAGGCAACTGAGTCTCAGTGATTTTGAGGCCACCCTGATCTACGTAGAGAATCCTGTATAAGGAGACACTGTCTCAAAGAAAGAAGGATGGTGGCTAGAGAAAGAAAAAAAAAAGAGAAGAAAAGACAAGACTTCCGGGCATGGACCATGCTGTTGAAGACAATAATGGCAATGCTGTTGTGTCTTATACCACTGTGTTTTAGAGTAGCCCTACTTTGCAAATTGTTTCTTGCAAAATTAACCTTTGTTTTGTTTGAAGTTCCTTTGCCTGATGTGCTAAATTCTAAAGAAATTCACCATGACTGACTGAGAGGTTATTTGTTATAGTCTAATATTGGGGCGGGGCGGGGGGGGGGGGGGAATGTTACTCAGAATACCAGTGTTCTTACTGCCTGTCACCACAAGCATCAATGAGCAGAGAGAGAGAGATGGACTCTTCAAATGTGTTTTATTCAGAGAACACTCACCTGGAGGTGTCCTCTCTGTGTGTCTTGCTCCTTGTCCTTCCCTGATGTCCATAATTATGCTTATAACGATTAGATCTGTCACATATGAAAAATGGCACCCTGTCCATTTATCATGGATCCTGTCAGTTGTTAGCATGGTGTCTCAGTCTGCTCTCAGCTGCTGTGATATAACACCATAACAAAAAGAAACTTGGAGAAGAATGGGTTTATTTCAGCTTACAGTTTACAGTCCATCATAAAGCCGGGGCAAGAACTCAAGGCAGGAACCTGGAATCTACAACTGAAGCAGACAGAGACCATGGGAAAATGTCACTTACTGGCTTGTTCTCTTTGCCCAGTGGTGGCACCATTCACAATTATCTGGACCCTCCCATATCAGTCATTCACCAAGAAAATGTCCCACAAACTTATCTCTAGGCCAGTCTGATGGAGGCATTTCTCAGTGAAGGTTCCCTTTTCCCAGATGGCTCTAACTTGGACCAAGCTGAAAAACAACAAAACAAAAACCCCCTAAGCAGCGCACATGGCTACTTAGCAGCAAGGGAGCTTTCTGATGTAAAGTTGTACAGATCAGAGCACACCACAAGCAACAGAAAACAGCTATATTGAGACTGGCTTTAACACATAAGCAAGGAAGGCTTCCATGGAGCCTGAAATGCTCAGCAGCCAGGAGTAAGAAAAGAGATTAAAACTGAGGAAATATTTTCTCTCTTTTATAAGATGTGATTTTATTCATCTTTTTTAATTCATCCTGTGAAAACAACACAGTTTTTTGAAGATGAAATACTTGTAATATTTCCTCTTCCACCAGAGTATGTTTACAAAACTAGAGAAATACTGGTCCCAAGACCCCTGAAAAGTCATCTTATCTATTTATTTATTATTTGTTTATTTATTTGTTTGTTTTTCAAAGCCTGGGACATCTGATGATCTTTAGTTAACATCAAAGCATGGGTGAAGGACTTGCCAACCTTGCTCTTTAAAAGTGGAATGATGTTTAACTTTTAGGAAAACAATGCATTTATATAAAGAATTATAGAAACTGGCCAGGGAGATGAAAGCTGATTGTTATCGCAAGAATTTTCTGGCAAAAGAAAAGAGAGAACACAGGCCCTGGGTGATAGGGACCCTGCACAACACACAACCTTCCTGTCTACTGTCCTGGATCCTGCCTCTTCTACCCATACCTGACATCTTCAAGATGGGCATTGGCTGGGGGACCATTTTAGACACACTTGAGTCATATTCTCAAGGACGACTCTTGAATAGACCCTATTTCCTTCTTACCAACTGTGACTTCCAAGTATCAGCTTCCAAGCAGTAAACAGATTGTAGACTTGGTTCCAGCAACACAGCAAGCAGCTGAGCTAAAGCCATATTAATGAAGATTTGGGTGCCTTCTGTTGCAAGCTGGAAAGGCATATACAACAGCCCTTCCTGGGCCTCTAAGGTCTAGTATGTCTTTACTACTATAGTAGATTTTTTTTATTGACTTATTGATTGGATTTTTTGTGGGTTTGTTTTTTGTTTTGTTTTTTTTTTTTGTTTTTTTTTTTTTTTGAGACAGGTTTCTCTGTGTAACCCTGGCTGTCCTGGAACTCACTCTGTAGACCAGACTAATCTCAAACTCAGAGATACACCTGCCTCTGCCTCCCAAATGCTGGGATTAGAGGTACATGCCACCACCTCTGGGCTAGCAGATTTATTTTTAAACCTAGGGAAACAAAATGAAAACCAGGCAATGTGATGCCTGCCCATAATCCTAGCACTTGGGAGACTGAGGCCAGAATGTCTGTGTTTGAAATTAGACTGGGCTACATAGTGAGGTCCTATATTGAAAGAGAAGGGGAGGAAGAGAAAGAGAGAGAGAGGGAGAAGAAAGAGAGAGAGAGAGCAGGAAGGGAAGGAGGGAGGGAGGAAAGGAGAGAAAATGAAAGGAGAGAAAGTAAGTCCATGAATGGTCGCCAATATTTTTGTTGTTTTCTATGGCTTAACAAAAAAGTTGAAGTCTAATTGTTACCATGAGAGTATTGAGATGTGGGGTCTTTAAGAGCTAATTAGGTCCTAAGCATCCCATCCTCAAGAATGGACTGGTGCTGTTATCACAGAAGTACATCTGTTACCTCGGGGACAGCACTGTGGACTCTCTCCTTATCCCTCTTGGCCTCTCCTCACTCTCTCTTTCCCGTCTCCTTGATCCTCTCACTATGCGATGCCTTCTGTATTCTACGATGTGGCAAAAAAGCTCTTGGGTAATGCAGCCCCTCAGTCTTGGACTCCCCAGCCTCCAGTATTGTAAGCCAAATAAACCTGTTGTTTACAAGTTACCTAGTCTATGGCAGTTTGTTACAGAAGCAAGAAAAACGGATGGAGACAATGTTGTCTATAAACGTATAATGTTAGGGAAGTTAGCCTTTATGTTCCCTTTGTATAGTTGTCTATTATCCCCCTCGGGTCATAAAGGTTTCACTATAGCCCCTGAAGAGGGCCATTCTCCTGGAATGCTCTTTAGGATTTGCCTAGGGATTTTTTTTCCCTCTCTCTTCTCTCCCTGCTCAGGATCCTGACCTCGGGAGATCCTATACTTTGTTCTCTAAATTAGCCTGTAGACGGGTCCTTACCTACAGGCCTGTTTTAACATGAAATTTGTCAAAAAAACATTGGGATCTAAATGAAGGGCAATTTCAGACAAAATAGAAATTGATGGGAAAACATCTGTGACCCAAAGATGCCACAAGAATGTCCAACCCTTGACGCATATCCCAGAAGTACGTGTGTTCCCCTGTCTCCCTCACCCTTAGGGTATTATGTTGACCAAACTCTAGCAGGAGAGCAAGCAGCTTCAGGGGAGAGAATCATCCAGCCCCTTGTCAGAGTCTCCTAGTCCCACCACAGATTAGAATATGCTCTTTTTAAAATTCTCACATTCTAGTTGCAAGAGAAACTGTTACGAGTTGTTTTGTGTTATTTTGGGAGGCATATGTTCACTACGTAGCCCTGGCTGACCTGGAACTTGCTACATAGATCAGGCTAGCCTAAAACTCACAGAGATTGCCTACCTCTGACTCCTGAGTACTGGATTCAAAGGCTTTCATCACCACACCTGGCTAGTAAGTTATTTTTTATAGGATATAAATACAGGCATCCAGACTAAGGCAAAACTCATGGAAGTTCTTATCTTACCAAAACCCAAGACCAGAGGAGCTGGTCACCGTGGTCTCCCTCACTCTCTTCCTCCCTTCCTCCCCTCTGCACCCCCTGCTTGCATTGTCCATTTCTAAATCCGATGTTCTAAGGCCACCCCCTGGTTGCTCCCACATGGCTCCTTGGAGTGCTAGCCTGGGTGAAGTTCAGCTTTGCTAGGCATTTTTTTTTAGGAAATCACACTGCCTTGTGATTTCCCCAACAAGCTTTATCTTGTCTAAACAGCTCTAACAAGTCTAAAGAGCTAAGAAGCACAAGTGTGCATTAGTAAGCAACATACATACTTTCATGAAGTCAAGAACGATTCCAGTGAACTTCCCTTCTCAACTGAAAAGCCAGAAAACATTAAAACCACATTAGTCAGGCAATTTAAGCACAGCCTGCGTGGTGAATGAAAATATGGAATTCATTCTTAAATGAAATGTTTTCATTTAAATATCCATGTAGTAATTTAAATTGAGCCTGAGGGTTTATCAGATATGGGTTCTTTAGAATGTTTTGATGAACATTCTCTTACTGAGCCTCATTCCACAACTTGTTACTTTTTACCCCATTCATTTTCTTTCTTCCTCCACACCCCTCCTTTTGAGAAACACGACATGATTTCACTATTTCTTTTTATTAATTGCTGTCTCCTCCAGCAAGTTCACGAGTCTTGAGAATCTGTGTTGTCCACTGGTCTAGCCCACATACCTAGAACGGGGTTTGGAACACTCAAGATCAGAATTAGAATTTATTGAATGAATAAATGAAGCATATACAAAAGTCTGAATGCTCTGGTAATTTTTTTTTAATTTCCTGTGTGTACATGTAGAAGCCAGCAGTCAACCTTGACTGTAATTCCTCAGGAGCTGTCCACCTCGGTATTTTGAGTCAGAGTCTCTCTCTCTCTCTCTCTCTCTCTCTCTCTGGATACTCTCTCCAGGGCTCATCAACTCAGTTGGGTTGTCTGGGCGGCAAGTTCCAGGGTCCTCCTGTCTCTGTTCCCCATGCTGGGATAGCAAATGTAGACCACTGCCCAGCTTTTTACCTAGGTGCTGGGGATCCAACTCAGGCCCTCATGCATGCACAGTAGGTGCTTTATCACCTGAGCCATCCCCCCAGCCCTCTCTTGATTTTTTTTTTAAAGCTAGAAACCAATCACTTTTATTGCCAAGATCCATACAACCAACCACTTCTTACTCTTTATCCCTCTAAAGACTGGAAACATAATTTGAAAGTGAGTTGACACTTTGGTTTTTTCCACAGCCTTGTAGGAGTCACACTTGTAGCACGGAAGGCCTGTACTGTAGTCCTCACTCACTGCTAGCTGTTTCCATGTTCTGGCCCATGAAGATGTTTATCTTAACCCACCATCCCCAGTCCCCATCTCCTAACAGCATGTTCACAATGGTCTTCCTTCACGGAGATGTCTGGAAAGAAGAAAAAGAAGTGTTGCTACCTCTAAGTCAGGGATCCAGAAGTTAAAAGGCCTGGCAGGTTTGCTTCAGGACATCCCTGTTTCATAAGACAGAAATAAGCTAGCTAAAGGTGCAGGCCTGGTGGCCAAGAGATGAAGGACGCTCATTTGCGCACTTAGTGTGTGATGCTAATGTGGAGACGTCCCCAGTGGGAAGAGGGTACAGAAGGAAGGGAAGGGAGCTTCACTGGGGTGGCAGCCAATCCTACGGGCTTCATCCTAGCCACCCCACTGCCTGAAACCCAGGAGAAGCACAACCAAGAGATTGACGATGGAGCTAAAACACAAACTTCACTGAAACCCACCACTGCTGTGGACGGAGGCCTCTTCTCGCCTGATGCAGAGATTTACAGTGAGCAGCTCACTAGTCTCCCCGGGCTCTCTCAAGTGTTTTGTTTCTGTTTGTGGTCATTCCACATATTTAAAATCTCTTCTTCATTTGCTTTCATTTGTGTCCATATTTGAAGTGTCCAGATGCCAAACCGAGCTTCATACCCAGTTCAGAATTCAGACTCTGATCAATTTCTAAGAGGCGTCTCCAAGCATCTGAAATTCCTGGTCTTGTTTCCCATCAGTCCGACTTCCTGCCCTCCCCCACCCCACCCCGCTCCTCTCTCTCTCTCTCTCTCTCTCTCTCTCTCTCTCTCTCTCTCTCTCTCTCTCTCTCTCTCCAGTTTTCTTTTGAAGCCCAATGATGTCATTTATGCTAAGAACCCTGCCCTTTCAAACTTCGCAGATTTTTTTTGCTCACAACAACCAGGCTTCCTATGTTCGATTTCCCTTCTGCCTCCACATTTGTTCCAGCCTGAGAATCCACCCATCAACACATTCTGAACTAGAGGAACTGTGGGTGATGCTTCTCAAGTCTTGAGTGGTAAAGGAAAAAGCAACATGTCACTCCCCACACAGTTTCTAACTGTCTTGCACACCAACAGAAAACATCGCTTTCCTGACCATATCCCGAAGCTTCACAACCTAACTCCAGCTTTGTAATCCATCCATTCCCACGTCTCCCTCAGGAATTCCTGTCTCTTGCAGGTAGATTTCACTTTCTCCCCAAATTTCACCTGCTCCTAGTGCAGCCTCAGCCCTCCTCCACAATATGGAGGCTTACACTGTTTCTCTAACTGGTGTCAGGCTTCCCTTTATGTTCCGATCCACTTGATCTCAAGAGGGGAAAAAAAAATCTATTTTTAAAGCTAATCTACAGCATTCTGGTGCTGGCGCAAACCTTTATACTTTCCAAGAAGATACATACAGAGGTCTTGAAAATATCTGCCCTGGGGGCTGGAGGGGAGCTAGGAAGGACGAAGGAAGGGATAGAAGAGATTTCATAAGAAAATTACCATGAAGTAAAAAGATTTTTCTTAGATGGTAAAAGCGAAATGAAAAACACAAACAGAAAGCAGGAAAAAGGACTGATAACCACGGCATCATAAACATTTAAGCCTGTATGACAGAAGACTCCAGAAATAGAGCCGAAAGGGCAGAGCAAAATCCATTGGAAGAGAGCGTGTAGGCAACAGACCCCGCAGATTCGTAAGACGAGATAAGTGATGTAATGAAAGTGCAAGCATAAATTGTGAACAGACAGTCCCAGAAGGGAAAATGGAAATGACTGAGAGATAGGAAAAGATACCCTGTACTATACTAGAAGGCAGGGAAATGCAAATTAAACCCACAGTGTCACACTGTGTGTCTCCATCAGATCGGCACCCAGAGTTTCTTATGCAAGTGCTTCGTTTTGTTTTTAAGGTTTTGAGAAAGGTTTTGTTATACTTTGAGATATAAACTGGTCCAGGTAATTGCCCATTCCCTAAAAGCTAGCAGTTCATCCACATGGATTTCTACTCAAGAAAAAAACTAACACATGCACGTGAGAAGATGTGTATAGAAAACTGCTGTGCAGCACAGTGTACAATGGACGAAATTAGCAGCATTTCAATTGTCTATCAGTGAGGAGACAGTTAAGGAAATGTTGTGTATGCACAGTAATATGCTGTGTTAACAGTTAAAAGGTACATACTTTAGTAGATGTATTTGTGTCAGCATAGACAAGTCTTACAACACCAACACAAAGTAAGAAGGTAGCTCCAAAACAGGAATAATATACTATGCGATTGTCAGTCACACATACAAACAACACTAAAATGATACTGTGAAATCATAACGGTGATTACCCGTAGGGACTAGGAAAAGTGAGTCATACGTGGAAAATGAAATCAAGTAATTATCATTGATAAAGTGCTTAGTAAGGGCCTTATGGTATTTGGGTGCCTTAAATGCATTCCCTAAATGCCATCCTTAAAACCACTCCATGAGATAGATATTAACATCCATCACTAGATAAGGAGACCTAGGCGATACGGGTTAAGTAACTTGTCCAGTATTGCCCAGCCAGCAATAAAGCAAAATTTGTTCCTAGACAATCTGTCTCCAATCATTCCCAAAACTACTCGACTCAACATCTAAGGTGCCCAGCGTAATAGGGTGATGATCACCAAGCAGCAGATGGTAGCCTACAGGAGGAAAATTCAAGAATCACTCATATAAAGATTAATAGTCAATAGGGAAAATAAATGTCACTATATATCTTAGATGGGACCACATCCAAAATGAAAAGAATGAATAAACAAGAGGGAGGGAGGGAGGGAGAAAGGGATAGAGGGGAAAAAAAAGAGACGGACTTGTTAGCCCTCTCCATCTGCTTGGTGATAAATTTCACAGCCCTGACTAATCAAACACTTACAGTGCTCCAAAATCCATGGCAGGCTTTCATCTCATTACAGGTTGAGAGGAAAGGAGATAACAAGGAAGACAAAACTGGAGGTTGTCCTCTTATCCATAGACACAGCATCTCTGGTCCACAAGCATCTAAGAGATGCAGCATCTCTGGTCCACAAGCATCTAAGAGAAGCATCATTTGTTTTGAGAGAACCTTTGCGCTTGGAATTAATTCCTAACACACAACACACAGTTCTGGGTCATTAACTGGGGGATTTGCCTGGTCCACAGTTACCCCGTTGCTGGGCTTTGATAGAAAGCTCCTTCCAGATAGAGAAGGGGTTTGATGCCCATTTCTAAAAAGCCAATCAATGAGAGAAACCCACATCACATAAGCTAAAAAGAAATGTGTTCCAAGAACCATGATCAATCTTTCCTTTAGCACAGAGAAAGTTCCAGGCCCAAGCTGTATTCTTAGACTTGACCCATCTACCATCAGAGGGCAACCTCTTGGTGGGTGGGGTAACAGCTGAAGTGAGATGGGAGCGCCCCCGTGTGGTGGAAACTTTCCACTAACCCGGTGGGGCTAATAAGTTTTCAAAGGTTAGATTTCTCAAATCTATGTGTCATCTCTTATCGTCTTTGGATATGTTTTTTATAGTGTCTCTGTAATAACATTTTGTGACAAGAGTTCTTGAGTGCTATAAACACTTTGAATATCAAAGCAATCATGGCTGGAGTCAGCCGGGAATATTTTCTCAATAATAGACAGTACAATGTGCTTACTCCTATCTGTCTTTGTCAACTCACACTACGCTTCTTATGCAGACTGATTGTTCGAACCGGTTTTCATTTAGTCGTATCTGATTTTCCAAATGTCCTGGTGATCAAGGAGACAAATAACTCTAGTGTCTGCCGTTGGCTCTGATGTAGTCCTTGAAAGAGGGCGGTTAGTCCTATGACTAAGAACAAAATCAATCCCCTCCCTGTCCAAAACCTCCAGTCACCTTACAGAACTCACAGCCCCTTCTCCACTCCTTACAGTATTTCCTTCCGCCCCTGGCCTAGGGACTCCGTCCAGGTGTAGAACAAGCCTTTAATTCGGCAGCTTTTCCTGGGGCAGCAACATCTCCCCAAGAAAAAGTTCTTTCTCCCAGAGAAAGTGACCAAAACTTGAAGGCAAACCACAAGTGCTCATCTTATGTGTGGTAGTTCAGTTATCTAGGACCATCAGCCCAGAGATTATTTCCCAACACGGAACTCCTTCACTCTCCAGTGAGATTTTTTTCAAATACTAATTAAAGCAAAGCAATGTCTTTTGCTCATCCTCTTTTTTTTTTTTTTCAATTATAAAATGCATGGCCATGGCCTATGGCTCAAGCTTCTTGCTGGTAGCTCTTATAACTAAATTCAGCCTATTTCTATTAATCTATATGTCACCACGTGTTCCGTGGCTCTTAATAAAGATGTTTTAAGGACTTGAATGTTGCCTGGATATACAGGAAAATAGATACTGGACACTTGCTTTTGAAAACAATTTGTAAAATTCCATTTGGGTCCTTTGGAAAAAATCAAGTTAGAACTTAGCTGTAAAATAAGGGAAAAAAGATTTGCACATGAAGATTTCTAAATAAGCTAACACTCGGGGATTGGTTACTGCCATTGTTTTCTTAGCGTAATGGTTCTCCTTTTTAGCTTCATGTCAAAACCTATAAAGAACAGAAAACAAGCCTCATGGGAAGTAGAGCCCAGACATGTATGGTATTTAACACTACCCAAGGGGTTCTCGTGTGCAGCAGGGTCGAAAGCAGTAGGCTAAGGAAGCTATGACAGATCACTATGAAGCAGTGATTATGCAATCAATTAAAACAGTGTGTTTTTGTCTGAGAATATAGCTCAGAGGTAGACCACTTGCCTAGTATATGGGAGCCCCTGTCTTTAATCCCAGAAGGGAATATATATATATATATTCTCCTATCAAAAAGTTGCAAGAAACAAAGAACTCCTTTAAATCCATCATCTGAGACTACATTCAAGGTTGGTCAATTGCCCCATAAAAGCCTTTTCAAAAGTGAAGGACCCACCCAGTTCAAAATTACACATTGTCCCCCAGTTGTTAGATTCTCTGACTTTCATGTCCTTAACCTTTGAAGATTATGGGACAATCAGGCTTAGAGAATGTGTTTCACGGTGGGGTGTCAGAGTCCCCAAGGCCATTCTTACATTTGATGGTTTGCTGGGAGGATTCTTCTGGTTCCATGGACAGTCATATCCGTGGCTAAGTTCATCACAGCCAGGGAAGATAAAGCAAAATCAGGGAAAGGGCAAAGCATGATGGGAAAACTCCAGGGAGTCTCAGGTGAGTGTTCCCAGGAGCCCTCTCTTGTGGAGTCCCACCGGACATGCCTAACTGCCGCAGCTCAGAGTTATAAGAATATCTGTGAAATGCTGCCTGCCAGGAAAGCTTACTAAAGGCTCCATGCCCATGGTAAGATTTTCACTGGAGGTGGTGAGGTACTTTGTCTAATGAGTGCCAAAATTCCAGCCTCCTGAAAAGAAAGCAGGTATTTAGCGTAGGCGACATTCCTTGGAGACATTGTCTGAGCACAGCAAGGCTAAGGGGCTCCTCTCGGTTATTATGGCAAGAGCTTTCCTGTAACCAACTTCCCAGCTGCTACCCAAGAGCCAGCCTTGGCAGCAGCCTTTGTAAAGACAGCCTCAGGCCTGCTGAGTTAAACAGCTCTTGCCTACACAGCGGATTTGTTTGATGACTCTCATAATCAGACCCAGGTAATGTACTTTCTGCTGGACTCTCACAGATGTTGTGTTCTTCTCGTTGCCATTGTGGGATGGAACATGACAGCTAATGGTGGCTACTCTTAGCCCTTTGTTTTGTTTTGTCTTGTAATGTGACTGCTAACACCTGAGAGCTCTCAATCCCTGCTCCTTTTTCTTCCTCCTCTGCCACACATTTGGGCAAGCTAATAAGAAAACTGGATGTTCTTTTCTTGAGTGCTGGTGGGAAGTCCAAGCTACACAAGGCCTGGCCCACAGTTGGAACCCTCATCTAAGTCCCATCCCATTAAGCGCAATAAATGCTGAAGCCTGGCCAAGTCTGGTGGCAAACTCCTACAATCCCCCCACTTGGGAGAATAGCTCAATTCGGGGCCAGTGTGATGGACAAAAAAGTTCCAAACCAGTCAAGCCTGTCTCAGAAACAAGCAAAGAGTCAAAGCCCAGCCCCTTGCTCTCTCAGCCATTTCCAGACCGGCTGGAGTCCTACCCATTCTCCTCTGAAAACCTCAGCCCAAGAGCATGAAATCTCGTTTTCTCCTTAGTGCAGTGGGTGGCAATATCAGCCTTAACATTTGAAACCACAGAGCAGGGATAGGGGAAGCATCTCACATCTGCAAAAGTCCCTTGTCGTCAAGACAGTAAGATTCCTAAATCTTCAGCCATGATTTTCCCCTTCTGCAATCAATAAACATTATACAGAATTATAACTTGATTCAACATAAAGTTCCACTCCCCCACCACTGGCTTTGGCAGCCATTCACAATCGTTATTATTGTGATTATTGCCAAGCTGATAGAATCAGTCCTTCATTTATTCTCCAAGAGACTTATTTTTTTATTTGTGTGTGTGTGTGTGTGTGTGTGTGTGTGTGTGTGTGTGTGTGTGTGTGTGTGAATGTCTTGTATATGCAGGTACCCTTGGAGGCCAGACAAAGACATGAGATCTATCAGAGCTGGAGTCACAGACAGTTTTGAGCTCCCTGATGTGCGTAGGAATTAGATGCAGGAAGATCATGAATTTAAGGCCAGCCTGGGCTTCAGAGCATGTTCCAGGCCACACTGAGAGAAAGATTTAAATTTTTTCCCTTCCCAGTTTTATAAAAGAAATACTATTATCACAGACTGACTCCAACATAGTGAGAGTCGGTGACTTCAGTATCCCATTCTCACCAATTAACAGGTCATCCACACAAAATCTAAACAGAGACACTTTTGAGTTAAATGACATCATAAATCAAATGAATCCAGCAGACATCCACAGAACATTTTACCCAAATGCTAAAGAAAAGACTTACTTCTTCTCATCAGCCCATGGAACTTTCTCCAAACTTGACCACATATTAGGGTACAAAGAAAGTCTCAATAACTATAGGAAAATTGAAATAACACCCTACATCCTACATACCACCATGAAAAAATAAAGCTGAATAGCAACAACAGAAATACCAGAAAGTACACAAACTTAAGGAAACTAAACAACACATTACTGAATAAAAACTGGGTCATGAGAGAAATCAAGAAAGAAACTTAAATTCCTAGAACTGAATGAAAATAAAATACAACAACCACCATGTGATGGCGGCGCACGCCTTTAATCCCAGCACTCAAGAGGCAGAGGCAGGCGGATCTTTGTGAGTTCAAGGCCAGCCTGTCTACACAGTGAGTTCCAGGACAGTCAGGACTACACAGAGAAACCCTGTGTCAGGGGGAAAAAGAAAAGAAAAAAGAAAAGCATACCAAAATTTGTGGGACACGGTGAAGGCAGCCCTAGAAGGATGGGATTTTCAAGGAAGGGTAGACAGAATATAGAGTTATAGAGATGGGGGAGATAATGGAATAGGAAGGATGAAGTGGGGTGGAAGATGGAAGGGAGGCTGGGGAGGGAACATGGAAAGGGATAATTAACACTACAGGCTTTTTGAAAAATCAGTGAGGAAATCTACTTACGTAGAATCTTCCTAAAAACATATAAATGTGTCAAAAGAGTTTAAATGAAATTACCTCACAATGGGGGGGGGCAACACTCAACTAGATACCACACACTACCAAATAAAACTCTCAATACCAGGAATGGGTTAGCTTTTTTTGACTTGGTGGCCAATGAGGTCCCATATTCCCCCAAACATTATAGGCTACTGCCAGTATTCTTGGCAACCCTCTAGAACTAGATGGTAAGACCCTATTGCTGAAGACACCACATACTTGAGCCATAAGCATGAAGAAATCCAGTGAGACTGACTTGGAAGATTCAGTAGTAATCATCAGTCTCACCAACCTGTGAACTCTTCAAGCTACAGCAATTACCTACCTGGCAAAAATCTGTCCCCTGGTGCATTAGTGGTACCAACGTTATGGGAGTAACCAGCCACTTTGTGCTCGGATTTAAGGTCCACTCCATGAGATGGAACCCATATGTGGCACTATTAATGAGGCAAAAACTTGTGACAAGATATGTCATAGACCCTAAGGGAGAACCTACTAGCATTAATCTGCTAAATAGATCTATCAGTAAAATGACTCCTGATATCTTCGTATTACACCCACAGATCAGTGAGTATACCACTCACCCCTCATCTAAGAAGCTTCTTATTTCAGTAGATGGAAATTAACACAGAAACCCACAACTGGTCAGTGTGGAGATAATAAGAGATGTGAGATTGCTCATTGCTAAACAGAACATCCATATCACACCCTTCCCCTCAAGGCTCGGGAATCTTCAAGAAAATGGGGAACAGAAAGATTACAAGAGTCCAAGGTGGTGGATGACTCCAAGGGAACTCCCCAGCATGGAGTTGGGGAGGTAAGCATGTTAGTCTCACCTGAGTCTAGCTGAGAAGCTATTGGTATTTGATAGCTGCTTGGAGAGGGAGGGGTCAGTTTTCTTCAACGCTGTGACCTCTAGTATAGCAACCCCACTCCAGGGCAGATCCCACACCCAACACAGACTGGACTCAATAGGTTAGAAAGAGAGAGAACGTGAAATTGGGTGGGAAAGGGAGGTGGAGTTGGCGGTGGATCCGATAGGAGTTTGGGGGAGTAATATCAAAATATGTTGTATGAAATTCTCAATGAATTATAAAAATATTATTTAAAAACACTGCCCTTGAGTGCAGTATCTCTCTTAGTTTCTCCATATTTTCAAAGGTTTCTTATTTTTTATTCATGTACATGTTTTGTGTGTGTTGGGGTGAGCTCAGAGGACAGCTTTTGAGAGTCAGTTTTCTCCTTCCATGTGGATCCCAGAGATTGAACGCAGGCCATCAGCTTTGGTGACAGGTGCTGTTTTCTGAGCCACCTCACTGGCCCCACTATTTTCAAAAATTTAAAACAATGTTATGTATCATTTTCACAGCGAATGATAAAAAGTATAACTGAGATAAACTAGATTCTCCTTAAAATAAGAAGTAAAATGAGAAGAGAGAGAGAGAGAGAGAGAGAGAGAGAGAGAGAGAGAGAGAGAGAGAGAGAGA
>CABHPR010144865.1:26236-40198 GCA_902168415.1 Peromyscus melanophrys | reverse complement strand
AGAGAGAGAGAGAGAGAGAGAGAGAGAGAGAGAGAGAGAGAGAGAGAATTGGTGCCTAGAGTGTGCTTCTGTAGCGTATCACTTGCCTAGCATGCATGAGGCCCTGGGTTCCATCACCAGCACTACAAAAATAAATTTGAGCCGGGCAGTGGTGTCACACACCTTTCATCCCAGCACTCGCGAGGCAGAGGCACACAGATTTCTGTGAGTTTGAGGCTAACCTGGTCTACAGAGCGAGTTCCAGGACAGCCAGGGCTACATAGAGAAACCCTGTCTCACCCCCACCAAATCTGTTACCAATTTATTTTGTGTATGTCATTACAATACTGAAATTTTGTAGCATGTTTATGAATCTTTCTTCACACACCTATAGTCAAGTGGTTATGATACGTTAAGAAATCTGAGGACAGTGTATTCTCCTATATTGACTTACCCAAAACACAGACTTAAAGAGATATTTCTCAGTGTTGAACTGAGAAATTTTACTCATACATTTTCCCTACATAGGCACACCATCCCAGCTGCAGCAGGCTCTGCAGTACATGGGGAAGACAGATGTGATTTGGACCCTATAGAGCTTGGAGTCAAGTGGAGTGGGAGGTCTCTCATTTAAATGCCCTGGATGCTCGTTAGAATCCATTAAACTACATATGAATTTATTTCTACAGTGTCAAATCCCCTTAGCATTATCTACTGAAGGAAAACATATGGCATCCCATGACCCAACAACTGCACTGCTACATATAGAATTAAGAAAAGTGGTGTCCATGTCTGCCAAAAGACTTCATGAGACGGTTCAAAGCAGCGTTGTTCCTAATAGGCAAGAACTAGAGATAACTCTAGCACTCAGTGACAGGACAATGGATAAATAAGGTATATTCACACAAGCAGAACACTACACAGCAATCTGATAAAAATAGGCCTCTGCTGCACTTAACCACATACATGATTCACGGACATAATAAGTGAAAGAAGCCAGACACCCAAGAGGAAATACTGTGCACTTCCACTTAAGTGAAGTTCAAGAGTGTGTAAAGTTAATTCACCGTGATGGAACTCAGGACACTAGCTCTGCAGTGAGGAATGATATTGACCAGATTTTGTGCATACCTGCCAAGAAGACCTCAGAAATATCCTAATTGCGTTGTTGCCCTTCTGAGAAGCTAGAAAGGCTGTCAAGGTCTTGGTCTCCCTTACTAAAATAAGCAGTAGACTCAGGTTTGCTCGGGACAGTTTACTTTGGTGGATTTTCGGGGAGAGTCAACATTAGACACACGCAAGCTAGTCCTTTCACTTTGCACGAGGACAGGTAAGGCTTTTTGCAAGCAAAGGGTAGAACCTTAAGAGAGTTGAGAGTAAGACTAACCCAAAGAAGGAGGCAAGAGAAAGGAGTGACCCCGTGAGACAGGACTAGACAGAACCAGGGTGTGGGAGTCAGACAGGCCGAGAGGTTGGAGAAGGGAGCAAGGACACCAGCGGGACTTTGAGGCCCCGGAGGTGTGTGTGAAGGAGTGTGTGGAGGGCTGTTTCAGGCAGCCAGGGAGCCACACGGGCAGAATGGCTGTCTTGTTCAACTCCCTGGACTCTACCCAGGCGGTGTTGACACTCTCCTCTACTTTATGACTGTCCATCTGTTCCATTTATGCACTAAGGCGTGTTTTCTTAAAATATGGTCAGATTCTGTGGTGAGACTGAATCAGTCTTTTCAGTTTTGAAATTTTGTTTGCTCTTCTTATTTTGTCAACAAATTTTATGCAGAATAATAAGTTTCACTGTGTCATTTTCATGTGTACATGTCATTATACTTTGTTGTCATTCATGGCCCCCTCCACTGCCCCCTCCCATACTCTCTGCCCCTCTTTGTCGGGTTATCTTTCCTTCCATTTCTCCCCCTAAAATTGATAGCCTCTTTTTTTGATTTTTATTGTTACACACATACATATCTGTATGTATATGCACAAATATATAAATATACCATGCTGAGTCCGTTTTGTTGTTTGTGTATATAAGGCTTCAGGGCTGGCCCCTTTGTATTGAATAACCAATTCAGGAGCCCATCCCTGGGAAAGGCTAATTCTCCCTCTCTCCGCAGTCATTAGTTGCCTGTAGTTCTTTGTCGAGGGGTGGGACTCCATGAACCCCCTCCCTTGCACTCTGCATCGGTGTGATCACTATTGATTTACCATTGTTTGTGCAGACATTTCTAGGAGAGGTTTTCACAGCAGACTTCCCAGCATTCTTTTTTTTTTTTAAAGATTTATTTATTTATTATGTTTACAGGGTTCTATTTGCATGTATTCCTGCATGCCAGAAGAGGGCGCCAGATCTCATTATGGATGGTTGTGAGCCACCTTGTGGTTGCTGAGAATTGAACTCAGGACCTCTGGAAGAGCAGCCAGTACCCTTAACCGCTGAGCCATCTTTCCAGCCCTTCCCAGCATTCTTGCTCTAACAATCTTTCCAGCCCTTCTTTTACCATGTTCCCTGAGCCGTAGATGCTGGAGCTGTGATAGAGATATATCCACCAGGGCTGGGCTGCCCATCACCATTAATCTCTGCATTATTTCCAGTTATGGCTTTCTGTGACGGTCTCCATTCACTGTAGAGGGGCTTCTTATATGGGGAGTGGCTGTTGCACTTATTTAAGGGTGTAAGGATAAGATTTAGACTGTAGGAAGCAATTATGCTGGTCTAGCAAACTGGTGTTAGTGGATTCTTTTCACGGGTCTATGACCTCACTAGCCTCGGGAAGTTAGGTTTCCAGGACCAGGCATGATTTCCATACTGTTGGATGGGCCTTGAGTCTAACTAGACAGCTGTTGATTACCACCATGTGAGCGCCGCTTAATGCCCCTTTGCATATATCTTGCCATGCCAGTCATTGTTGTGCACCCATAGGCATCACAGCTGGATAGGACTATTAGTTACTTCCCTCCCTTGGCAGCTTGCATGGTATTTTCTAGTACCATGGAAGCTAGACTGCAGGAAAGAGGCTTTCAGGTCCGATCCAGCTTGAACCATCCAAGTCCTGTGTCCTGAGTGCAGGGTATCTTCAGCAACAGGGGGTGACCTTTAACCTCTGAGAGGCAACCAAGGAAATATATGTTAGGGGAGTCACTTGGATTACCCTGAGTCACCATTTGAAAGGAGGTTTCTCTTGCCTGGTACTGGGGTTTTTGTTAGTCTATGTTTTAATATGAAAATTTATTACTGTGTTTCCATAGTAAAGTGGCAATTAATAAGGCAATTCCCCATAGTTTTATCTGATAGTCAAAAGAGGTTTATTTTGGTGTGGCTTACAACCAACAAATGGTTACAGAATCCAGGAGAGACGAGACGCAGTCCAACTCAGTTCTCTGGAGAACTCTGACTAGGTCTGCAATCCAGCATCCAGGATCACAAGATAGCCAAGAGAGCGATCATGAACGCATTTCCCCTCTTAAGGGGTTCCTGTCTCGTCCACGCCCGAGCGGGGGCAGGTACCTAGCAGTTACCTGCTGCCTTCTAGGGGCGGTGCTTCAGGGGTGAATGAAGCATAGACACCCACCCCTACATCGTAGTCAAAATTTCTGATCATAGTTTCCTTCTTGCCTTTGTACAGGGCCAAAAGAGACACACTGGGCAGCCTTAAAACAGACTCCAGGGATATGATCTACAGCATGACCTTTTAGGCTAAACCAGCAACGTCATCATTTTCCTCAATGAAGTTCGAGCAGCCATCATTGGGCACAGAAGCTATGATTTCCTTGTCGTTCTTGGTGGGCTGCACCCTGTCACACTTCCTGATGGCAGAATTTGGCTGTTTGGCTTCAACCCCTATTTTTTCTAGCACAACTCCCTTTGCATGAGAAGAACTGGTTCTCAGGGCTGTGCCCAAATAGGCTTGCTTGTATTGTTTACCATGCCACTTCTGGTTCTGTGAGTGAATGTGAAGCTTCCTGGCAGTGTGAAGACCACAACAGTGAGAGAGAGAGAGAGAGAGAGAGAGAGAGAGAGAGAGAGAGAGAGAGAGAGAGAGAAAGGAAGGAAGAGGAAAAAGAGCTAGTCTATGGTTTTAGAGGAGAGTATTGTCAGCTCTAGTGTGTGTGTGTGTGTGTGTGTGTGTGTGTGTGTGTGTGTGTGTGTGTGCGGTCTATAATTATAATTTTAGGTAGATATAAGATAATATGGTTCCTTGAGGCTTTGACGTTATCTCTCATTTCTCCTTCTGTATTGACCTCCCTCTCCATCCTCATTTCCCACTTCAAATCACCTGCATCCTGATAATACACCCCTCATCCCTCCCTTCCCACTGCTCGATATATGGTCACTTTGTAATTTCCTGATTGCTGCTGTTATTTTATGTTTTATACTCACATCTGAAGCTTTGGAGCTAAGAACTGCAGATGATAGAGAACACATGCATATATAATTTTAAATACAGTGTTTGTATATGAGCATGCTGTGCTGTATTTGTCTAAATCTGGCTTATTTCATTTAGTGTAATGATTTCCAGTTGTATCCATTTTCTGAAAAATGTCACGATTTCATTTTCCTTTATGGATCCCAAATATTCCATTATGTATCTCTACCTCATTTTCTTTTAAAAATATTTATTTCTAGCTGGGTGGTGGTGGTGCATGCCTTTATTCTCAGTACTCAGGAGGCAGAGGCAGGTGGATCTGTGTGAGTTCGAGGACAGCCTGGTCTACAGAGTGAGTTTCAGGACACACAGAGCTACACAGTGAAATCCTGTCTCAGAAAATGAAAAAAACATTTCATGTGTATAGATGATTTGTCAGTGTGTATGTCTGTGCACCAAGTGCATGCAGTGCCCATGAAGGTTGGAAGAGGGTGTTGGGTTCTCTGGGACTGGAGTTACAGTGGGTTGTGAGGCAGAAGAGCAGCAGCAAGCACTCTTAACCTCTGAGCCATCTCTCCAGCCCTATACTTCATTTTCTGTAGCCATTCATGTAGCCAGAAGGTTTCTCGGGTCCTGCCTGCTCCCCCCTCCCTCATGGACCCACAGACACTTATAAAGTCATCATTCAGAGGCTTAATATTATTTATAACTGCTTGGCCATTAGCTCAGGCTTATTACTGACTAGATCTTACACTGACATTAACCCATAATTCTTATCTATGTTTAGCCACACAGCTTGGTACCTTTTCACAGTTCTGTCTTGTCATCTTGCTTCCTCTGTGTCTGGCTGGCAACTCCTGACTCAACCCTTCCTCTTCCCAGAATACTCCTCGTCTGCTTGCCCCTTCTATACTTCCTGTCTGGCTATGGGCCAATCAGTGTTTTATTAAACCAGTGTACAAGAGCATTATCCCACAGCACATTCATCTGCTGATAGACATCTAGGCTGGTTCCCTTACCTAGTTATTGTGAACTATAGCTATTAGAATACCTAGCTATTGTGAAAAATGCACTAGAGTATGGTTGATATATGCAGTGAATACTCCACTGGAGTAAGCTGATTTTCCTTTTCCCAGAAGGCATCAATTGCAAATAGCTTCTTGGTTAGGGCTGAAACTTTGTGTTCATTTCTACTCAGTGCTTGAATTTTGTTTGGTTTGAACTTGTACAGATCTTGTGTGTCTTTTCATGGTCTCTGTGAGTTCATGTGTGTATCAATCCTGTTGTGTCTGGAAGATACTTGTTGTGTCTAGAAGACACTTCCTTGGAGTCATTCACTACCTCTGACACTTACAATCTTTCCGCTTTGTCTTCTGCATAGATATCTCATAGAGGGCTGTGATCCAAAGTCTTCCATTCTCTGCACATTGTCTAGTTGTGGGGCTCTATGCTAATTATTACCAATTATAAGAAGATGTTTCTTTGATGAAGGTTGAATTATGAATTAATCTATGGGCATAGCAATATGTCATTAGGAGTCATTTTATTGCTATGTTCCTTTAGCTGAATAATAATAGGTTTCCCCCTAGGTTCATGGTCTATTGAGTCTCAGGTTCTTGGCTTCTTTAGCAGTGTTAGTAATAAGTTCCACCTCATGGAATGGGCCTTAAATCCAATGGAAATGTGGATGGTTACTTCTATAATGTTTATGCAACACTACCACACACTAGTGTATATTTCAGGCAGGTCTGTGTTGTAGGTCACAGGATTTGTAGCTTGGAAATATTGATGGTTACTCCTCCCCTCTAGTAGCATGAAATGCGCACCATGAATGCCGGTCAGTAGGGGTGAACCTCTGGTTGGGCACCAGCTCAATTTCCTCATGCCCGATGATATAAGTCAGTTCAGTCTTCAGCAACAGGACCTTGCCATCAGGTCATGGAGAGCAGCCAATAAAAGCTACTGATTTTTGTGTTGATTTTGGGTCCCGCTACTTTACCGAAACTATCTATCAGGAGTGTTTCCTGGCATAGAATTAAGGTCTTTTAATTTTAAAATCCTGTCATCTGCAAATAGGGATTATTTGACTTCTTTCTTTTCTGTATCCCGTTACATTTCCTTCCTTATTGCGCTAGCTAAGACTTTAAACATTGTACTGAATGAGTGGAGAGAGTAGGCACCCTTATCTCATTAGCAATTTCAGAAGAAATGCTCTCAGTTTTCCCCCATTTAATACAGTGTTGGATATAGGTTTGTTGTATATAGCATTTATTATGTTGAGGTATATTACTTGTATTCCTAGTTTTTCAGGGATTTATCATGAAGGATTGTGGAAATTTGCTAAAGGTCTTCTGTGTATCAATTGAGATGATCATGTGATTTCTGTCCTTCAGTCTATTTATGTGCAGAATTATACTTATTGATTTGCTCATATTGAGCTAACCTTTCATCCATAAAATAAAGTTAACTTGGTCATGGTATGTGGTTTTCTAAGTGTGGTTTTGAATTTGGCTTGCTGGAATTATATTGAGAAATTTTCATCTATGTTCATTGGGGTTGTTGGTCTAGTTGTCTTTTTAGTTTGTCCTGGTTTTGGTATCAGGGTAAGGCTGGCTTTGAAGCATGAGTTTGTTAGTGTTCCTGTGTTTTCTGTTTTATGGAACAGTATGAAGAATATTGGTGTTTGCTTTTCTTGCAAAGTTTGGTAGAATTCAGCAATGAATCTATTTGGTCTATTTATTACTGCTTCAATCATGTTGGTTTTTAATAAATATAAGTTGTCTAGAATCTTCATTTAATTTTGGCACGTCATACACTGTTCAGGAATTTACCCCTTTCTTCTAGATTTCTCAGGTTTTGGAATATACGTTTTCAAAGTATTCCCCGACGATTCTCTAGATTTTATTGGATTAGACAATACTCTTTTCCTTTCACCTTGACTTTTATTAATTTGTGTTTTCTTTCTCTTCATTTTGGCTACTTTAGCCAGGGATTGGTCAATCTCACTCATTTCTTCAAAGCATCAACTCTTTGATTGATATATTTGATTGATGATACTGATATTTATAATTTTAGTCTGCATTTAATTAATTTCAGCCTTGATTTTTATAATTTCATGCTGCACACTGGTTTTGAATTTGAATGTTACTGTTTTTTTGGACCTTGATGTATATCATTAGATTACTTATTTGAGATCATTCTGATTTTATTGTATTGTAAGCACCACCAGCTGCTGCAAATCGTTCCTTTTTGAACCACCTCAGCTCTATCCCAAAGGTTCTGATAAACTGTGCTTTCATTTTCATCTGATTTAAGGCATTTAAAAATACCCTCCCTGATTTATTCAGCACTACCTTTACGAGTATATTGTTTAGTCTCCATGTATTTGCTCTAGTTTTATTGTACCACAATCCAATAAGATACAAGAGGAATTTTCAGTTCGTTTGTGTTTGTCAAAAACCGATTTGTGGCCGACAGTGTGGCTTGTGTATGCGTGTACATGTTTGTGTGCCTGTGGAGGCCATAAACTGATATTGGATGTCTTTCTCAATTAATTGTTTTTCACCTTGTTTTTTGAGACAAGTCTCTCACTGTACCTGGAGCTCACTGATTCAGCTACACTGGCTAGCCAGTGACCTCCAAGGATCCTCCTTGTCTCTGCCTCCCAGCACCGGGATTACAGTCACATGCTGTCTGTCACACTTGACTTTTTACTTGGCTGCTGGTTATTGAATTCAGGTCCTCATGGTTACACTGTAAGCACTTTACTGACTGATTTAACTCCCCAGCCCTGAATGTGCTCTATTTCACAGAAGGTTCCATGGACTCCTGAAAGAATTTGTATTTTATACCTACCAGATGGAATATTCTGTGTATGTCTATTAAGTTCATTTGATCTATGGTATAGCTTAACTTTGAGGTTTCTTTGTTAATTTTCAGTTTGGATGACTTATCTAGAGATAAGAATAGGGTATTAAATCATTCAATATTATTGTATCAGGACCCATTTGACCTGCTATGTTATGATTCTATTGATGTGATAGGACACCATAACCAAAAGTAACCTGGGGGAGGGAAGAGTTTATTTTAGCTTACAGTTCAACATGACAGTCCATCATCAAAAAAAAGGTCAGGGTAGGAACTCAGGGCAGGAACATGGAGGAAGGAATTGAAGCAGAAATCATGGAGGAGTGCTGTTTACTGGCTTTTCCCTCATGGTTTGCTCAGTCTGCTTTCTTATATATCCCAGGACCACCAGCCCAGAGATGGCACCATAGGCAATGGGCTGGGTCCTCCCACATAACATCAATGATTAATCAAAACAAAAAAAAAAACAAAAAACAAAACAAAACAAAACAAAACAAAAAAAAACGTTCCACAGGCTTGCCCACAGGCCAATTTTTTTGGAGGCATTTTTTTTTCAGTTGAGATTTTCTTCTCTCATCTGACTCTAGCTTGTGTTAAGTTGACATAACACTAGCCAGCAAACCTGTTACACCCATTAGTGTTTTTTTTTTTTTTAATGAAATTGGGGGCTGAAGAGATGGCTCAGCCATTAAAGGCTAGGCTCACAACCAAAAATATAAAAATGAATTCGGGAGCTTCGATATCTTGGTGCATATGTATTTCCAATAGTTATTTCTTGTCTTATTGCTTGAGCTAAGACTTTGAGCAGTATATTGAAGAAGAGTAGCAAGAAAGAGCACCTTTGCTTTATTCCAGATTTCAGAGGAAATGCTGAGTTTCCCCCCATTTAGTTTAATGTTGGCTAAAGGTTTCTTTTTAAAAATTTATTCTTTGAGCCAGGTGGTGGCGGCACACTTTAATCCCAGCATTCAGGAGGCAGAGGCAGGTGGATCTCTCTGAGTTCGAGGCCAGCCTGGTCTACAGAGCAAGTTCCAGGACAGCCATGGCTACACAAAGAAATCCTGTGTTGAAAAACTGAAAAAAATCCAAATAAACAAATAAGCACACACAGAAACAGAAACAGACAATTGTGATACTAGAACTTTGCATCTGAATTACGTTAGCTTCTCTACGGCTTGAGGCAATTGTAATTCTCTTTTTGTCCCTTGGCCATTTTGACTCACCTAGCAAAATCCTGCAATGATGCTCGCACAGCTGCTGCTCCCCAAGTCATGTTTACCTGAAGGGAGAAATGGTTCTTGTAGTGTGGCTGTTTAGAGATCAACAAAAGAAAACACGGGGCTCTTCTCACGGTGGCTCATTGCACAGGCCATGGGTAAATGTACTGCAGATGTAATATGATATATCTCCTCGCATGAACACCAGGGTGAGTCCTTATTTATACAGAATGCTATTGATATAAGATGATGTTCATGCAGTCAGTTGATAGGCAAATGATGTCAAATAGCCAGGCCATCTTCTTGGCACATGCCTATTAACTCTGAATTGTTTTATAAAGTCCTTGGCAATAGAACAACTTGAACCTTCAACATCCTGTGAAGCACAATTTTTAGCTTATTCTGGAAAATCTTAGCTAGTTCACCAGAAAGGTCATTGTGCTTTGTTTTGGAAAAGGATTCAAGGGCTCTGGGTGTTTTCCTGATGCTGTTTGTCAGTTTCCTACAGGCAAAGTATTGGAGTCTATGGAAAAATAGCATCTAACTTTCATAGAATCGTGTTTCTTATTCCTTGTCGTGTGCCCATCCTTCTTTTTCCCCCAACATTTTTATAAATTCTCATTCTGACGATACAGAGCCTAACTCTTATCTACATGATTTCTACATGCTGCTTGTGTTTCTGAACATATTCTGTGCTGAAGTATTTCTTTTTTCACGTTGATAGTTTTATTTTGTTTAAATGATATTTTTATTCTTTGGAAGTTCCATACATTTATAGACTGTATATAAGTCATATTCATCCACCATTATCTCCCTTTAACTTATCCCCCTGGAGTCCCCATCTCACATCCCTCCCAGCTTCATGTTTTCTTTTGTTGTTGTTGTTAGGAATAGCCACGTGAGTCCACTTAGTGCTGCCCATATGCACATGGGTATGTGCCTATCCACTGGGGCATGAGCAACCTACCAGTGTCCGTGGTTCACCAAGGCGGAGTGATTTTCCCTCCTGGCAGCTATCAACGGCTAATAGTGCCTTTGGTAGGATTGGGGCCTCAAGGGGCTCTCCTCCATCCATGATGGAATGTTGACTGCTTGATCTTGTTCACTGTAGGATTTCAGTGACCAATTTCTTTTTTTTATTTTATTTTATAATTTAATTTAATTTTACATATCAGCCACGGATTCCCTTGTTCTCCCCCCCCCCCCCCCTTCCCCCCAGCCCCCCCCCCATTCCCATCTCCTCCAGGGCAAAGACTCCCCTGAGGATTGAGTTCAACCTGGTAGATTCAGTCCAGGCAGGTCCAGTCCCCTCCTCCCAGGCTGAGCCAAGTGTCCCTGCATAAGCCCCAGGTTCCAAACAGCCAGCACATGCACTGAGGGCAGGTCCCAGTCCCACTGCCTGGGTGCCTCCCAAACAGATCAAGCTAATCAACTGTCAGTGACCAATTTCTAGTTTGCTTTTTGGAGCCAAGATCTTACTCTGTAGTCCAGGTTGAACTTCAACTTGCCATGTAGACCAGGCTGGCCTTGAACCTGTAACTGTCTTCCTGCCTTAGTTTCCTGAGTGCTAGGATTTACAGGTATATGCCATCATGCCCAGCCTTCAACAGCCTTTTCTTTTTGTGTGTGGGGGATAATTTTTCCTCTCCTTTGACATTTTTTAAGGTATTTAATTTTTTTGAGACAAGGTCTCAAAACATAGCCCTGGCTGTCCTGGACTCACTCTGTAGACCAGGCTGGCCTCGAACTCTCAGAGATCAGTCTGCCTCTGCCTCCTGAGTGCTGGGACTAAAGGTGTCCTGGCTTTGTGTATGTTTTTTTCCCACTGAGGAGGTTCTGTAGCCAGGGCGGACCTTGAATTCCTGATCTTACTGTCTCTACTTCCAAGTACTGGGACTACAGGCATGCATTACCACACCTAGCTCAAGGGAATAGTCTCTTGATTATTTTGATGAGGCTCTCACTATGCACTTGCGGTCATCTTGCTTCTGAGTGCTGGGGTAACAGGCATGGGCCAGCACCCCCAACTTTGATGGAGTGTTGCTCGATTCATTTTTACAAATTTCCGAAGCACACAAAAAAAATTGAAAACCAAACAAATGCAAGTGAATGGCTTAAAATATATTGGCTGAGATCAAATGCATTCCAGCAATTGAATATTACTAAAAGGAACTGACTTGTTAAGTCTATTTTTTTCTTGTCCTTTTTCTGGTGCTGATAATTGAAACCAGGGTCTATGTACACATGCTAGGCAAGCATTCTACTGACGAGCTGTATCCCTAGCTCTGATAAAATCTTTTTATTTTAGTGTATGTGTGTTTGGTGTTTTTAGGTGCACGTGTGTTGTGTTTGGGTACATTTGGAGGCCTGAGACTAACATTGGGTGTTCTCTTTGGTTGCTCTCCACCTTATATATCTAGGCAGGGTCTCTAATTGAACCTGGAGTTTGCTATTTTGGCTAGTCTGGTTAGCCAGCATGTTCCAGGTATCCTGTCTCTGCTCTCTGCATACTAAGTTATAAGCACACACCATCATAACTTCCCTGCATTTACATAGGTGCTGAGGTCTCCATGTTTGTGGGGCAAGCATTTTATCCACAGAGCCATCTCCCAAGCCCTTTAATGAAGTTTTTATGGTGAATGCACAAGTTTTGGGATTGTAATAATAGCTGAGAACATGAGTTTTTTTGTTGTTGTTGGTAAATCTTATTTTCTTATATTTCAAATTTATTATATGTTTGTGGACACAATTGTGTTTTCCTCCAAGATCTCTGGACACTTTTCTGTACTCTAGGCATCATTAATAGTCCAAGGATTGTACTTGGCCAATACTTCTCAGAGGATACTTGATAGGGAATAATAAAGTGAGTGACTGCGGACAGGAAAGCCTTGGCAGTGGGGAGGGGAATCATTAGCGTCAGTGGTATGATTTGCCAAAGCATCAGCAGTTCACTGATGCAGGGTGTTTGTTTAAAAACAGATTTTAGGAAGTTAAAACTGACGCATTCCAGTGCAACCGTTTACTTTTTAACCAAGACAATTCAAATTGTGGTAGAATACATACAGCACAGAACTGATCATTTAAAAGTGTACAGTTTAGTAGTGTTGTGTTTTCACATCGCTGTATTACAGATCTCCAGACCCTTTTCATCTCGTAAAACTTGAATTCTATAGTCATCAATGTGGTGATATATTTGTAACCTAAGAAATAAAGCTTGCCTGAAGATCAGAGGACAGAACCAACCACAGAGTTAAACATAGAGGTCAGGCAGTGGTGGCACACACCTTTAATCTTAGCATTCAGGAGGCAGAGGCAGAGATCTGTCTGGATTTCTGTGAATTCAAGGCCACACTGGGCTACACGAGAATAATCAAGTCTAAATGAGAAACAGCCAGGCAGTGGTGGCACACACCTTTAATTGCAGCACTTGGATCACATGCCTTTAAGCCCAGCACTAGGAAGGTTTAGACAGAAGTGATACGGCTGGGCAGAGAAAGGAATATAAGGCAGGAGGAGACAGAAGTTAGGCCCTTTTGGCTGAGGACTCAGAGGCATTCGCTGAGGATTCGTGGAGACAGGATCTTCTCTTTTTGGCTGAGGAGTTGGTGAGGTGAGAAGTGACTGTGGCTTGTTTCCTCTGATCTTTCAGCATCTTCCCCAATATCTGACTCCAGATTTTTATTATAAGACCATTTAGGATTTGTGCAGCACATCAAGCCACAATTAATTTTCTTCTCTTCCCCGCCCTTGGAAACTGCCTTTCTGATTTCTGTCTCTATGAATTTATCGACGTTGGATAAAGTGAGTGTCTGTGATTTTTATATTTCACCCAGCATAATCCATATTATAGGATATGTGAGACTTTTCTTCTTTCGGGGTCTGTAATCTTCCATTCCATGTACATATTAAGTTTTATTCATTCATTCTTCTATCAATGGACCTTTTGGTCAACACAATTAGCTTTGGAAATGTGGTTATTATTTTACATATTTACACCCTTCTTTATTCCTATGTAAGCTGAGGCAGAAAATTCATTTAATTAAAACACAAGCCAGGTGCAGCGGGACACAAATGTCATCGCCAGAGTTTGAGAGGGGAGGAGGTAGGAGGAGCAGGCATTCAAGGTCAGCCTATATTACAGAGTGGGACACTGTCTCCACCACCCCTCTGTCCAAATCAAGCCAGGCACTGGAGTATAGTTTAGTGGCAGAGCGTTTACCAAGCATTCATGAGGCCCTGGGTTTGAGTCTCTGCAGGTGGCATGCACCTGTATTCCCAGCTGCTTGGGGTTATGAGATAGGGGGATTGGTTAAATCTAAGAATTCAGGGCCAACATTCTGAGACCTCTGTATAAAAATAAAGAAGAGGAGAACAAAAGAAAGAAAAAGAAAGAAAGAAGCAAATTTGAGGTGTGGTGACACACATCTGTAATCTTAGTGTCAGGAGGTGCAAGGCCATTTTTGGCTACACAGCAAGTTCAAAGCCCCTATACTATATGAGACCCTGTCTCAAACCACCACCACCGCCGCCGCCGCC
>CABHPR010144865.1:0-26136 GCA_902168415.1 Peromyscus melanophrys | reverse complement strand
CCACCACCCACCAGGCCCACCAGCAGCAACAAGAATAAACCAAACCCAAATCTAGTTAGTTACTCTTACTAAAGTTTGGAATGTGTGGTTTTGAGACTTGCTAAAAATAATGTCTTAACTTAATTCTACTACTTCAGTCTGAACCAAAACACTTTCTGGGCTCAGAAAGTTCTCCACTGATTAATTACAGATACAAACAGATGTCCAGATGTGAATAAGTATGTAGTCTATCTATATGCAGAATCTTTGTGTATCTGATGTACTCCGAGTAAACTATATGGAAGTGAAAGATGACTCGCTAAAGAAACAGATATCTTTTTAATGAAATAAGGCATAATACAATTTATCCTTTCAGCTCATCCTTAATTTGTTCAAATTCCACCCACTATGATAACACTCGGGTTTATATAGACCATTGCAAAGCTGGTTCTGAGACTTCCACTGTGCCAATTGAGGCGTAACTGAGTGTCTTAGGAAAGCATTTTCCTACTGTACCGTGGGAAAGAAACATTGCTGCCAGGGAGTCTGGGTAAAGATTGGAGCAGTGTCCTCACCAACTGGATATTCAGAAGGAGGTGTCTCTTCAACACTGTCTAGAGTTGGGGAGCCATGAAGTATTGTTGGAGATCCTGACTCAGCGGAATAAAGAGGCAGAAGGAGGCAAGATTTAGAAAGGGCACCAGCTGAGAACTTCCATTTGTACTGTGTACCTGCAGGGTCTTTATGCTTGCTTTGAGTTGCTGTGATGCCAGAGGATCGCAGCATTTGCACAATGTAATGAACTGTCAGAAGTCTGGTTGAATCCTGTGGTATGTTGTCTATTTGGAGCATTGTGGACTGCTATGTCTGGAGAGTTACATTATAAACATGGCTTAGAGACATTACACGGGGCGGGGGCGGGGGTGTCGGTGGATCTCTCTCTCCAAATGGGATGTCTCCATTAAATCCCTCCCCCCAGATCTCAGGGAACCCTACAGAAGAGGAGGCGGAAAGTGTGTAAGAACCAGAGGGGATGGAGGACACCAGGAGAACATGGCCCTCTGAATCAACTGAGCAAAGCTCATGAACTCACTGAGACTGAAGCAGCAAGCACAGGGCCTGCAGGGGTCTGCACCAGGTCCTCTGCATGTATATCATAGCTTTCCACTTAGTGTTTTTATGGGAGTCCTGAGTGTGTGAATGAGTGGGGCTCTGATTCTTGTGCCTGCTTTTGAGGCTTTATTCCTTCTGTTGGTTTGCCTTGTCCAGCCTCGATGTGATAGTTTTGTTTTATCTTATTATATTTTATTTTGTTATGTTTGGTTGTTATCTCTTAGAAGCCTGTTCTTTTCTACTGAGAGACAGAAAGGGGGTGGATCCAGAAGGGAGGGGAGGAGGGAAGAAACTGGGAGAGGTAGAGGGAGAGGAAACAGCAATCAGGATCTATTACAATGAGAAAAGAATATTTTCAATAAAAGGAAAAAAAACATGGCTTAGGCAACGAAGAGGAACACTACTCACTGCCCTTCGATCCATTTGTTTCTCCAAGGAAATTGGTAGGAATGTGGTAGAGACATGCTAAATATTTGAGAACATTTTGGATGGAGACATAATTCACATGTCTTAAAACTCCCCATTTTAGTTTAATTTAATTTACTTTTTTGAGGCATGGCTACACTTGATAGTCCAGGCTGGCCTGGAACTTGCTAGGTAGTCCAAGCTTGCCTTAACCATGTAATCACAATCTTCCTGTCACAGAATCCTAAATGCTGGGTTACAAGACTGTGAGAACCAGAGATGGGGAAGGCCCAGAGCGTAACAGTGTCTTCTGGACACGGCAGCACGTATGAACCCAGAGCAGCTGTGGTTGCTTGCGAAAGACTGGCTTAGTCAACATTCTAGCTTGAGGGAGAAGGGATCACGAGTCCTACTCCTAGCTGAGGAGTTATTTACACCCTTCCTAGCCGAGGAGCTGTTTATACTGATGACTTCCAGGCAGGAGAGTCAGTTTTCTTTAAGGATGTGTAGCTCCTGACGGGTCAGTGCTCCAGGGGATGGCCCCACACCTATGAGTATATGGACTCAGTGGGTTGTTAAAAAAGAGAGAGAACACAGTTGGAGAAGGGGTGGGAGTGGGGAGTGGATGTGGGCGGAGTTGGTGGAAGAGTGGGAATGAATATTTTCAAATATATTGTATGCTTGTATGAAATTCTCAAAAGATTAATTAAAATATTATATTAAAATATTAAGATCACCCTTGGGTCTGGAGAGACAGCTCAGCGATTAAGAGCACTGGCTGCTCTTCCAGAGGACCTGGGTTTGAGTCCTAATACCCACATGGTGGCTCACAGTCTGTAACTCCAGTTCCAGGGGATCCAATGCCTTCTTCTGACTTCTGCAAGCACTAGGAATGCAAGTGGTGCATGTACATACATTCAGACAAAACATCCATACACATACAGTAAATTACTCTTTAAAATTCCATGATTCAGTAGTTTTTAGTCCATTGATAAGGTTATAGAGCTAGCATTATTAATTTGAGAACATTTTCATCATCCTTAAGCCCTATGCATACTAGTAATCATTCCTCATGTCTTCCCAACCTATCTACCTAGCACTAGACAACCAGGCTCGTTCTAGATTTGCCTGTTTTGGATATTTCAAATAATTAAACCCTTACAGCATTTGGCCTGTGTGTCTGAGTTCTATCACTTAACATAATGTTCACTCACAGCATAGCACCTATCAGGACTTGATTGAACAATGCTTTCATTGTATGACTGTTATCATACATTGTATGACATTGTATGACTGTATATATAATAACATTTTGTTATCTCCTCATTAATCATTTGGGTTGTTTTCACTTTGCGGTTGTTATTAACCATGCTCTAATGTACATCTGGGGACAGGTTTATTTTATTTTATATGTATGAATGTTTTACCTCTACGTATGTCTGTGTACCATGTGCATGCCTGGTGCTCATGGAGACCAGAAAAGGATATTTAATCCCCTGGGACTGGGGCAACAGATGGTTGTGAGCTGCTGTGTGGGTGCTGGGGATTAAACCCAAGTCATCTGGAAGAGCAGCCAATGCTCTTGGTGGCTGAGCCATCTCTTCAGTCCCCTGGGCGCAAGTTTTGTGTTTGACGTGTACTTTCATTGCTCCTGAGTGTGTATCTAGAAACAGAATTGCTAGGTTATATGGGGTTGTGGTTTGAATGTGAAATCTCTCCCATAGGTTTCATGTGTTTGGACACTTGATCCTCAGCTGGTGGCGCTGTTTGGGAAAGTTGTGAAACCTCTAGAAGGTGGAGTCTTGCTGGAGAAAATGGGTCCCTGGAGGTGGGCTTTGAGGTTGTTTTTTGTTTTGTGTTTTTGAGACACGGTCTCCTTATGTAGTCCTGGCTGGCCTGGAACTCTCTGTGTAGACATCTACCTGCCTCCGTCTTCTGAGTGCTGGGATTAAAGGTGTATGCCATCATGCCTGGCCCAGGGACTTGAGGTTCTATGGCCTGACCTCACTTCCTGTTCACACTCTGCTTCCTGAGTATGGATGCAATGTGACCAACCAGCCTCCCGCTCCTGCCACTGTATCCTCCCTGTCTGCTAGATGTCTCCCCCACTTTAAAGGCTTATCCTTCTGGAATTATAAGCCAGAACAAACCATTTCTCCTCTAAGTTGTGCTTTAAAATTTTATTTATCCATTTAATGTGTAAATGTTTTGTCTGTCTGTCTGTATGTTTGTATACCACATGTGAGCCTGGTGCCTATGGAGAACAGAAGAGGGTATCAGATCTCCTGGGACTTGAGCTACAAATGGTTGTTAGCCACTACGTGGGTTCAGGAATTGAACCCAGGTCTTCTGGAAGAGCACCAGTGCCTCTAACCAGTTAGCCATCTCTCCAGTCCAAAATGCTTTTTTTAAAAGTGTAGTTTCGTTTTATGTGTGTTTTATCTGCACATATATAAGTATACTACATGCATGCAGAGACCAGAAGAAGGCATTGGATTCCATGGAACTGAAGTTATAGATGGTTGTGAACTGCCATGTGGGTGCTGGGAAGTGAACCTGGGTACTCTGCAAGAACAAGTGGTCTTAACCACTGAGCCATCTTTCCAACCTCTTTGTCAGAGTATTCCATTATAGCAACAGAAATGAAACAAATACATAGAGTAACACTATGTTAAAGAATCTTAGGAACAGCTAGACTGCTTTCCAAAGTGGTTGGTTCATTTTCCAGCAGTGTTTATGAGCCCCATTTTCTGCATTATCACTTATACTTATTGTCAGTGGCTTATGATATGTATTTGATCAGTTGTCATATGCTTGTCTAAATATACATCTTAAGCAAATAGTTAAGAATAGTTTGTGAGGGGCTGGAAAGCTGGTTCAGCAGTTAAGAACTGCTACCCTTTTAGAGGACCTGAGTTTGGTTCCCAGCATCCACACTGAGTGGCTTATAACCACCTGTAACTACAGCTTCAGAGGCCCCACCACCCTCTTCTGGCATCTGCACACATGTGCACATACACAGAAACATGTAAATAAATACTTACACATGCACATACATATTAAAAGAGCAATCTGGGGCTAGAGTGGGCTCAATGTTCAAGAGTGCTGGCTACTTTTCAAAAGGACCTGGGTTCAATTCAGCACCCACACGGCAGTTTACAACTGTTTATAACTCCAGTTCCAGGGAATGTGATGCCCTCATCTGGGTTCCAAAGGTATCATGAATGAATGTGGTGCACAGACATACATGTAGGCAAAACACCCATATACATAAAATCAAGATAAATAAAGAGCAGTCTGTGAAGAGGTACCATAACAGGCTTGAAATATTTCTCTAACAGAGGTCTCCTAAAGGACCAGAATCTGTAGCGGCATTGCTGGACAGGCTCTAGCTCCAGAAATAATAGTTTTTAAAATTATCTCTGTTGCCTTAAATGAAACAGCTGGTTTGGGTCAAAATTAAGAACTTTCATGAACTCAAAAGTGTTTCCAACTTTTCTGTCACACAAGGCTTCAAATGAAAGCCTTATTGCATGTTATGGCTACACCCCCCCCCCCCCATCAAAGCAAGTGTAGCACTCTGGTTCCAAAATGGAGACAATTGTGGAGGTGACCAAGTCTTTTAGTTTTTGAATCCAGTGCTATTATTTTCATAGTTACAGAACTGGCGTGTCTAATGATTTGGAAACTGTTTGCAGACACATGGTCCCCAAGAAGTTCTAAAGCTTTAAGAAAAGGCAGCCTCATAGGCTCTGCTCTTGGGCCTCTTCCCCCAGCAGTTAGTGGCTGGAGTCTCGTGGAGATAATGCAGGGCATGTGAGATAAACATCCTTTTCAAAATCAACACACACTTCTGTTTCTCCCAGTCCCAGAGGAAATCAGGCATTGTCAATGAGATGTGCTAAACTTTCTTCTGCACTAACACTCTAACACAATGAAGAATTTTGACTACTTGCCAGGTAGTTCATTAGTTTCTAAGACAAAGGCATGCTTTTTTCATACTGTTATTGTGTCTCCCATTTCTTTTTTTTAAAATACATAATTTATTTTTATTTTATGCACATTGGTGTTTTGCTTATATGTATGACTGTGTGAGGGTATCAGAAACCCTGGAACTAGAAGTTGTAAGCTGCCATGTGGTTGCTGGGAATTGAACCCGGGTCCTCTGGAAGAGCGTCCAGTGCTCTTAACCACTGAGCCATCTCTCCAGTGTGTCTGCCATTTCTAGGTATTAGTAAAATTCAAAATCATGTTGGAAGCCAGGTACAGTGCTACACATCTGTAATCTCAGCACTTGGGAGACTGAGGCAGGAGGATCAGTGTGAGTCTGAGAGCAGCCTAAGCTACACAATGAGACCATGTCTTAAACAGACAAGCAAACAAAATAGTCCACCCAACAAGCAAAGGTCACATAGATACAGGAGTCTCAGTAAGGGCTTACATATTGGAATGAACAAATGAGACTGCAAGAGGGGTGTTGATAAATCCTTTTTCTTTAGTATTTTGAGACAGAGTCTTATGTAGTACAGGCTGGCTTCTAAATCATTACGTAGTAGAGGATGACCGTGATATTCCTGATCCTCCTGTCTCTACCTCTTGAGTGCTAGGATTGCAAAAAATATATTTTTATAAGTATGGAAAATTTCAGATACAAAAAATTGAACTTTTTTTTAGAGAGAGAGTCTCAGTCTGTAGCCTATGCTATCCTCTTTCCTCAACTTCCTAAGTGTTCGGATTACAGGTATGAACCACCTGGCAGATATAAAAAATTTGAGAGACTAGTATAGTGTCTTTTCCTCTATCCATTATTCACCTAAAACAATTGTCTTAGTCAGTGTTCTATTGCTGAAAAAAGACACCATGACTTTGGAAACTCTTATAAAGGACACATTTAATTGGGGCTGGCTAACAATTTCAGAGGTTTAGTCTATTGTCATCATGGCAGGACATGGTAGCATGCAGGCAGACATGGTGCTAGAGAGGTAGCTGAGAGTTCTACAGTTGATCTGCAGGCAGCAGAAGGAGACTGTGTCCCACACTGGGCATAGCTTGAGCATATGAAACCTCAAAGCCTGACCCCACAGTGATACACTTCCTCCAACAAAGCCACACCTCCTCATAGTGCCACTCCCAGTGGGCCAAGCATTCAAACACATGAGTCTATGGGAGCCATACCTATTCAAATCACCACAACAACTGTCCATATTTTCCGATTTTGTTTCAAGCTATCTCCTCCTGAGCTTTTCTTTTGTACTTGAGTATTTTAGTGAAAATTTAGGATACCATGTCATCTCACCTGTAAATAATATGGAATGCAGCTGTAGATTGCATGGGATATTTGTTTCATTAGCCCTAAAGCTATCATTGCATTTAAAAAGTAAATTATATCAAGGTGGAGGCAGGGGGATCAGAGGTTGATCCTTCTCCACTACATAGTAAGTTCAAGACCAGCCTGGGATACATCATACCATGTTCCAATAAACAAACAAAAATATCCTTTAACATCATGGTATATTGGGTCCATATTTAATTTTCCCTAAAAGGTAACAGGTTATATTTTTAATTTTTTTAACTTTTTTTTTTGAGACAGGGTCTCACTAGGTAGTCTTTTCTGGTCTAGAACTCATTGTGTAGACCAGGTTGGCCTCAGATTCACAGAGGTCTTCTGGCTGCTATTTCTTGAGTGCTGGGATCAAAGGCATGCATCACTGTGCCTGGCTTGAAAATTTTTTTATTGTGTGAAATTTTAGAAATTCACAAAATACATAGACTAATAGATTGAACCCTCTTTTACCTATTATCTCCCACAGCCCTACCAACCCACACTCATGGCTTTAACCTGTGTGTGGCAGCTCACATCTGTAATCCCACCATTTGGAATGTTAAGACAGGAGAATCATGGCAACTTGGAGGCCAGCCTGGGTTACAAAGTGAGACTCTGTCTCCACACAAACAAATAATCAATCAATTCCACATACTGTTTCATCGATAATCCTCCATGTGCCCCTGCTACACCCGTTATCGATCTTTTAGGCAATAGGCTAGCATTATATCCACTCATGGAAATCAGTAATTTCCTGTGGGTTCTTCCTGCGGAGGCTTGAACTTGTAGAAGTATAACCTCGAAGTGGCTTCAGTTTGGCAAAAGGTAAATGTGCAACGAGAACAGCTGTGGGCTATTAGCAAACAATGCTCACTAATGGATCCTGTCCTAGTAGAGGGAATCTTGGCAGTGAACCAACAGTGCTAACTGTAGCTCTGAAATTTTCTCAAAGTAATTAGGGAAGAAGCTGGTACCCAACCTGTTGTTTTGATTCCTGACTACAGAGCTTGACTACATTTCCCCAAATCCCTTTGCTACAGCTGTATACCTTGTTTCTAACCAATTGAAAGTAAGGAGAAGTGATCTGTCCCTGTTCTGAGACAGGGTTTCTCTGTAGTGTTGACTGTCCTGGATCTCACTCTGTAGACCAGGCTGGCCTCAAACTCACAGAGATCCCCCTACCTCTGCCTCCCAAGTGCTGGGGTTAAAGGCATGTGCCACCACCACCACCTTGCAAAGCCAGCATTTCTCAAGCCAGGTTCTGTGTGTGGTGATGCCTGTCTAAAGCTGGAAGATTGTAAGTTGGAGGCCAGCCTGGGCTACACAGTGAGAACCTAGTTCAAGAACAAAACAAGTCAAACACCAAACCCAAAGTAAAGCAAAACAAATGATCAAAGGACAACAATGACAAAATAGAGGCGGAAACCAAAAGCCCAAAGCCCAAACCAGAAGATAGGCTGCTTTAGCTCGCAGTTTTGGAGGCCCAAATTCCAAGATTGGGTGGATCCACCCCTCTGTCCTCAGGTGAGGGTCTAATGATTACATTACAACATGGTGGATGGCATCATGGTGAGAGACAGAGAGACAGAGAGAGAGGGAGGAAGAGAGAGAGGGGGGAGGGAGGGAAGGAGGGAGAGAGGGACAGATGGAGAGAGACAGAGAAAGAGAGAAAGAGGGAGAGAGAGAGGGAGAGAGGGAAGGGGAGAGAGAGGGACAGATGGATAGAAACAGAGAAAGAGGGAGAGAGGGACAGAGGGAGAGAGACAGAGAAAGAGAAAGAGAGAAAGAGGGAGAGAGAGAGGGAGAGAGGGAGAGAGGGAGAGAGGGAGAGAAAGAGGGAGCAAGGGAGAGAGACAGAGAAAGAGAGAAAGGGAGAGAGGGGGGAGAGAACAACGGGGAGGGAAAGGGGCCAGGCTTCCTCTTTGTTAATGCTCTCTCCTGGGAATTAGTAACTAATTCAATAGGTGTACCAGTAAGAAAGACCCAGCCCACTCTTTAAAACTAGCATTAGTGTGTTCATGAGACTTGCGCCCCTATGACCCCAGTGACCTTCTAGCAGGCCTCACCTCTTATAGGTTTCACTACCTCAGTACTGCCTCGCTGGGGACCAAGCTTTTAGCACACTAACCTTTGGAAGACAAGCCATAATAGCAAGAGAGACTGCGGCTTATGATTCCATTGTCATTGGTAGCTTATAGGGCATATGAGAGGCCAAGAATCCCAACTGTCCCCTTTTCTTATGAGCTTAGCATGAAAGAGGAAATGGAAGTAATCAACTGTTTCCCAATAAACCTGCTTAGAAAGCATTAAGTTACAAAGAAGTCAAATTTAGCTAAAGGAGCACTGCCTCTGCCAGGCAGTTTAGGGAAGACAGCCCCGGCTGTAGCACCTAATTAAGTCCTGTTCCTGTGGTCAGGAAGAGCATCATTCAGCCAGGCACAGGCAGAGTGACCCTGGTTAACAGCTGCCCAGGAAAAGCAGCCCTGGTTTATCTCAGATAACCATGGTAATGTTTTCATTGTAAATCTCCCCATTTGTCCAAACACAAAAGCCTGAAATTTCTGTCTCTGTAAAACATGTTTAATTGCTCAAAGTGTAACTTGGGAGCCCCAAACCTGAAAGCAACCCACAGATAAAAGCATATGTAAGAACACAACGTTATAGCTTGAACCTATAGAAGCCGAGGGGATTTCTGTACAGGTGTTTCTTTTGGCGTCAGCCAAAGCCAGTTGCATGCTATTGTTCAAGAGCTCATTGTTGATCTCTAAGTACTTGAAGTGATTTCTCACTGGGAAGGCATAGCAATGGCACACAAATAACTATTTAGGGGAGGACTATGCAGACTCTATCAGCTCCCTTGTTGCTAGAGCTGCTTAGAGATGACGACTTAACTCAGAGTTGTCAGCGCAATCGGCCTGCTTCTTATTTTCCCTATCTACTTCCTTTCCACCTCAGAGAGAGTCTACAAAACACTCCTCTGCCTGAGAAGTTTCAAGAAGTCCTGAAGTTGGGAACAGAGCTCTCAAAGATGTGTGCATTCAGGGGCAGGGGAGGGGGTGGAGTGAGAGGTGTGCCCTCTGAAAACACCGGAATTCAGGGGTGATGGCTAGAGAGAGGGAGGGACAGAGGGAGGGGGAGAGAGAGAAAGACAAAGACAGAGAGACAGACAGAGAGAGACAGACAGCAGCGACACAAAGACAGAGAGAGACAGACAGAGAGACAAGGATGGAATAGAGAAAGATCCATTTTTTCCATGTTATCACTTCTGGGAGATAGGAGAGGTGCCAGTGTTACTTCAGTATTTCCTCTTGGGGAGTAGATAGAAAAGATATGGTCAGAGAAATAAAGACCACATGAGAATAGGAAGAAGTAAAGTGCTAGAGAGGCCCACAAAAATCCACAAAGATACCTCCACAATAGACTACTGGCAATGGTCGAGAGACAGCCTGAACTGACCTACTTTGCTGATAGGATGGCCAAACACCCTAATTGTCGTGCTAGAAACCTCATCCAATGACTGAGGGAACTGGATGCAGATAGCCATGGCCAGGCCCCAGGTGGACTCCAGGAGTCCAATTGTCGAGAAAGAGGAGGGTTTGTATGAGCAAGAATTGTTGAGACCAAGGTCGGATAAAGCACAGGGACAAATAGCCAAACGAATGGAAACACATGAACTATGAACCAATGGCTGAGGGGCCCCCAACTGGATCAGGCGCTCTGAATGGGTGAGACAGTTGATTGGCTTGATCTGTTTGGGAGGCATCCAGGCAGTGGGACCGGGACCTGCCCTCAGTGCATGTGCTGGCTGTTTGGAACCTGGGGCATATACAGGGACGCTTGGCTCAGCCTGGGAGGAGGGGACTGGACCTGCCTGGACTGAATCTACCAAGTTGAACTCAATCCTCAGGAGACTCTTTGCCCTGGAGGAGATGGGAATGGGGGGTGGGCTGAGGGGAAGGCGGGGGTGGGGGGGAGGGGAGAGAACAAGGGAATCCGTGGCTGATATGTAAAATTAAATTAAATTATAAAATAAAATAAAGCACCAAAAAAAATTACGGTCAGAGGAATAGAATTCCCTCTCATACTGATAAAAATCTACCTGTTCTCAGTATTATCAAGAAGAAGAAAAAGTTAAAGTCATTCAAACAAGTGATTATTTGGTGTCAAAATTAAGCACTCCTTTAATTTCCACCTATTTTTAAAGTTTTTTTTTTTCCTTTAAAAAGATATTATTGTTACTGTTAGTATTGAGTAGCCCTAGCTGGCCTAGAACTCTCTATGTAGATCAAACTGGCCTCAACTCCAATTCACAAGATCTGCATATCTTGTCCTCCCAAGTGCTGAGATTAAAGGCACATGCCACTATGGCCAGCCCAAAGACTTATTACTTGTTCTTTTAAATCATGTGTGTATCTGTGTGGGTATAGGTGACCACAGTGTTGAGAAGAGGCGAGTGGATATTCTGGAGTGGCTGGTGATTGTGAGCTTCCCAGTGTGGGAGCTGGGATCCAAACCGCAAGCCGCGTACCTGATCTTAACCACTGAGCCATCCAGCCAAGTATTTTCTTTAAAATTTTTTTTTGTTTTTTGTTTTGTTTTTTCAAGACACAGTTTGTCTGTGTAACAGCGGTGGCTGTCCTGGAACTCTCTTTGTAAACCAGACTGGCCTCGAATTCAGAGATCCACTTGCCTCTGCCTCCCAAGTGCTGGGATTAAAGGCATGTGTCACCATGCCTGGCTAAAAAATGTTTTATTTTAGTATATTACTAATCATACCTAATAATGGGTTTCACCATGACATCTCCACACGTGCACATAATATATTTTGATCACATTCACGCCCATTACCGTCTCTTGCCCCCTCCCACTCCCACTGATACACTTCCTCTTCTCAGTTAGGCCCTCTTCTAGTAGCCCATCTGTTTTGCTGTTTGCACTGATGAGATTCAGTGGAGTTGTCTACAGGGGTATGGGTGAGGGGTCATGTACAGGAGCGCAGGCAACTTACCAATGGATACGTGCCGAAGAAAAGCCCCTCAACTGTGTATAAACCCTCAGGGAGGGGGGGCATGAGTCCATCCCCCTTCCACGACAGGGTGTAATTTTTACCATTTTTTTTGAGATATTATCTGAAGTATCCCAGTATCACTGCAGTCCAGAGAAGTCAAACTGAATTCTCTCTTAACTACTGCCCTTCCCCACCCCCAAGCAGATGACTCATAATGAGCCTGTAGGTAGAAGGAAATAGAAGAGCTTCATATTTGAGGACAGAGGTTGATAACTCTGTAAAGGGCCAGAGAGTTAATATTTTAGGCTTCATGTGGCATGTTATATCTGTTGCAATTATCCAAAACTGCCTTTGCCAAAGCAGTCACGAAAAGTACGCAAGTAAGCAGGGGTGGGGGCGCATGTCTGTAGTCCCAACACTTGAGAGGCAGAGGCAGAAAGTTTTCCTCAGTTGTTCTCCACTTTATTCTTTGACACAGGGTCTCTCACCGAACCTGCTACATTGATTGGCCAGTGAGTTCTTGGGATCTACCTCTCCTCCACTTCCCAATGTTGGGGTTCCAGGCTGTCTTAGAGTTTCCGTTGCTGTGAAGAGACACCGTGACAACAGCAATGCTTATAAAGAATAACATTTAATTGTGGTGGCTCTCGAGTACAGTTCAGAGGTTTATTGCATTATCGTCATGCAAGGCAGCATGCAGGCAGACATGGTACTAGAGAAGGAGCTGAGAGTTCTTACATCTTGACTCGCAGGCAACAGGAAGTCGTCTGAGACACTGGGTGGTATCTTGAGCATATATGAGACCTCAAAGCCTGCCTCCGTAGTGAAAGACTTCCTCCAACAAGGCCAAATCTACTCCAACTGGGCCATACCTAATAGTGCCATTCTCTATGGGGGCCATTTTCTTTTAAACCACCACACAGGCCATGCAAGGTTTTTATGTCAGTGCTGGAGATTTGATCTCATGTCCTCTTGCTTTCCCAGCAAGTACTCTGAGGTATCTTTCCCATCCAGATTTTACAGATTCTAAACGACTGGAGAACTTAGTGCTTTCTGCGAACTTAATATTCCATGTTATGTAAAAATTACATGAAATTCATGGCTAAGGTTTTATTGGAACATAGCCATACTATGTGCTTTCTTTTTGATTTTCTTTTGGGTTGATTTCTTTGTTTGAGACTGGCTCTAATTAAGCATAACTTAAAATATCTCTTGCTGCTGTTTGGTACAGATCTGTAATTCCAGTACTTGGCAGGAGGATTAAGATCAGCTTCAGCTACAGAGTCTTGTCTCAAAAAGGAAAAAAGTACCTCTTGGTAATTCTTTAAAAATATGACCATTTTGGTTTCTCTGGTCATGATAGAGCTAAAACAAGCGTGTAAGCTCAGAACGACAAAAAATGTAAAGAAATAATCTTCAAAGGGTTCTTGTGAAGGCTAGGGAGATGGCTCAGTGGGTAAAGTACTTACCATACAAACGTGAGGACCCGAGTCCTCATGCACTCACATAGAAAAGCTGGACATGATGGCACACATCTGTAACTCCAGCACTGGGGATGTGGAAACAGGAGGATCTCTGGAGCTTGCTGGTCAGAATCTAGCTGAATCAGTGATCTCCAGTTTCACTGAGAGACCCCGTCTCCAAAGAAATAAGGTGAAGAGTGACTTGGGAAATACTGGAAATCAATCCCTGGCTGCTACATGTGTGTACACATATACAGAAACAAACACACACACACACACACACACACACACACACACACACACACACACACACACAAAACCAAACCCCTACAATAGGGCTTATTTAATGTTACTCAGCCTTATAAACATGTCTATGTTTCTAGTTTCTATGTTCTTATTTGTGTTTATTTTGAGGTTTCATAATTATTTCTCCTATTTAGAAAATTATTGTAGAAATAAAGTACTATACTTGCCATTCTTAGAAAAATATGTTTAACATGAAAGTCTCATTATGTAGCCCAGGCTGGCCTAAAAATCTAGATCTTTCTTCCTTAACCTCTCCAGTGCTGGGGTTATGGGCATGAGCCACTGTGTCTGGCTTAGTAAAAACATTTTTTTTTTGTTTTTGTTTTTCGAGACAAGGTTTCTCTGTGTAGCTTTGGTGCCTTCCTGGATCTCACTATGTAGACCAGGCTGGCCTTGAACTCACAGAGATCCGCCTGCCTTTGCCTCCCGAGTGCTGGGATTAAAGGTATGGGCCACTACCGCCCGGCTGGACCCTGTCTTAATTAGTTTCTTTTGCTGTTAAGAGACACCATGACCAATGGCAACTTTTTTTAAAACTTTTTATTAATTCTTTGTGAATTTCATATCATGTATACCAATCCCATTCATCTCCCTGTCCCTTTGGTATCCACCCTCTGCCCTTGCAAACTCGCCTCCCAAAATAAAATAAAAGAAAATTTAAAAGAAAAAAGAAATTTCGTTATGGAAGCTGTAATGTGACACAGCGAGTCACACAGTACGCCCTTTAGTCCATACATCTTTACTTGCAGGTGTTCATTGCAGTGAGTCATTGGTCTGGCTCGAGGCCTCTGGTTTCTGCTACACCATCAATAATGGGCCCTCACTGGGACTCCTTTTGGCTCTCCTGTTGTTGTGGAAATCCTGCAGCTTTGGATTTGCAGTACTAGCCCCTTCACATGCTCTAGTAGTTCATAGATGGGGTGGATGCTAGGGTGAGCCAACTCATAGCCCTGGTTCTGGGCCTGGGTGGTAGCTGGATTGGGCAGTCTACCAGCTCTCCTGACCATGGCAACTCTTATAAAGGAAAACATTTAATGGGAGCTGGCTTACAGTTTCAGAGGTTTAGTCCATTATCGTCATGGAGGGACATGGTGCTAGAGAAGCGCAGCAGAAGGAGAGACTATATGTACTGGGCATAGCTTGAGCGTATATGAGACCTCAAAGCCTGCCTTCACAGAGCCACACTTCCTGCAACCAGGCCACATCTACTCTGACAAGACCACACCTCCTATGCACCACTCCCTATGGGCCAAGCATTCAAACATATGAGTCTATGGGGATCATACCTATTCAAACTACTGCAGACTCCTTCTGACTGTGCCCCCTGGACTTTGTTGACCAGGATCTTTCTTGTATCCTGGAGGCTTGCAGCAGAGGCTTCTCTCCGATTCTTTCCTCACTCATTACTTTCTTGGTGGCAAGTCTCTGGTGTGTCTACCTTTCTCAGGATAACCCTTTCTCTCCCTTCCCTCCATTGTCCTACCAATTTATTCTTCCCAGTTCCACTCAGTCTCAGAAAACACCCATTGTCTTGTGGAGCCTTCTTGGTTTAGCGCTTGTTTAGCATTTTTCTAATTTCCAAACTCCCACAGCATTTAGCCCGGGGTACATGATTTAGCACTTAATTATATATTGTCTCTTATTTATTTTTGTTTGTTGTGCTAGTTTTTGCCTTTTCTAGTGAGGTTGTTGACGTCTTTTTTTTTTTCAAGACAGGGTTTCTCTGTGTAGCTTTGCGCCTTTCCTGGATCTCGCTCTGTAGCCCAGGCTGGCCTCGAACTCACAAAGATCCGCCTGCCTCTGCCTCCCGAGTGCTGGGATTAAAGGCGTGCGCCACCACCGCCCGGCTGGTTGTTGACTTCTTGAAAGCAACATATCTTGTATTTTTTTTTAATTCCTTGAAGCATTCCAGTACACACACTTCCTGCCCTACCAATAAATACTGATTGTTGGGGCTGGAGAGATGGCTCAGCGGTTAAGAGCACTGGCTGCTCTTCCAGAGATCCTGAGTTCAATTCCCAGCAACCACATGGTGGCTCACAGTCATCTATAATGGGGTTCTGAGGCCCTGTTCCGTCTGATGCCCTGTTCTGTCATTTAGAATATGCAAATAGAGCACTCATATGCATAAATAAATAAATCTTAAAAAATTACTGATTGTTTCACTCATAGGTTGATAGATAGGCACAGATGTGAGACTGCCGACATATAATGCAGTATCTGCTGCTTGATAAATATTTGTCAGCTTTATTAAATTGGCTTCAATAATGAAGGAAATGAACTCCAAATGTGGTATCCAGTTGGGCAAATCATAGCAGCTTTACATTCATTCATTTTTTTTATCTGTAAAATGAAGCTAAAAACGTCTTCTTGCTGGTCATAGTGACTGTATTAGTTATTTCTCTGTAGCTGTTATAAAAATACCATGGCCCAAAGCAGCTTACCAAGGAAAGAGTTTATTTTGACTTACAGTTCTAGGGGGATAAGAGTTCATCATGGCAGGGAGGCATGGAAGCAAATGGCAGGCAATGCAGTAGGAGCCGGAAGCTGAGGGCTTACAACTTCAACCACAAACATGAAGTAGATAGTGAACTAGAGGTGGTGTGCAGCTCTAAACTCTCAAAGTCTGTCCCCAGTGATATACCTCCTCCCACAAGGCCACACCTCCTAAACCTCTCCAAATAGTGCCCCCAACAGGAAACCAAGTGTTTAAATATGTGAGCCTATGGGAGGCCTGTCTCATTCAAACCACTACAGTGGCACATACCTGTAATCCTAGCATTTAAGAGGTAGGGGCAGGAGGATCACAAACTTGAGGTCAGCCTGGTCTACCAAGTGAGACCTTCCATCTCAAGAAAATGTCTTCCTGACTGGATGTGGTATTGCATGCCTGTAATCCCAGAACTGAGCAAGTGGAGACAGGAGGATCAGGAGTTCAAGGCCAGCCTGTGCTGCATGAGACCCTGTCTAAAACAAACAAACAAATAACATGTATGTATGTATGTATGTATGTATGTATGTATATATGTATGTATGTATGTATGTATGTATGTATGTATGTATGTATGTATCTATCTATCTATCTATCTATCTATCTATCTATCTCCCTAATCTACCTTAGAGTTATGGTGAGGCTCATATGAGATAGTGTATACAAAAATATCATGTAAAGCTTTTTATCTCACCCGTCAGGGGATAGATATGACAACCTATATTTGTTTTTACAGGAGTCCCTGAGGGAAATGGGGTTTGTTGCCTATCACATAGAGTGGACTACTCTGTTACAGAGCTACTCTCCAGGAAAGCTAAGAACAATTGGAAACGTAGGAAGAGAATTACCTATCTCTTGGCTCCCATGTTCCTGAGAAGGTCCGGCAGTCATGGAAAGTGTGATGGGATTTTGGAGCAGAAATTCTCTATAGCTGGATGGTCTCTGCTGTCTCTCTACTTCCTTCTTTCTGTATTGATGCCATCTTCCCTCCCAGAAGTTATGAAGCAAAATGTGGAATAAGGAATCAAAGCTTTGAAGAGAGAACTTTCTGCCTTTGCAACCAAACCTGGGTTCACCTCTTGGGGAGTGCAAAGCTAAGACAAGCAAGGGCAGGGCAGGACATATGAGTGGCCAAATGTTAATAACTGTACCGGGTAAGGAGAGCCTGGGAGTTATGGCCAAAGCAAGACCTTCTGTGAACAAAGGAAGCATGGGCATTTTATTCTGGGAGCAGACATGCATGCATATGGGAAAGCCCTTTAAGGGTGGGCACATTCCTGTGCATGCTCAGTAAAAGGTGCTAGTCCAAGGAGAAGAAGAGACACATTTCTGGGTGTACTTAGCTCAATGTCATTTAGCCAGTGTTCAAAACGCTACAGAAGGCAGACAGCACTTGTGGACTTGCTCAGTTTGCATTATAAAGATAGCAGGAATGCCTCTGTGCACGTTCAAAATTTCATGTTGACGTTTCATGACACCTGAGAAGAAAAAAAAATGACAGGACATCTTGAAGGCATATTACATAAGAGATTGTCTAAAAGTTCACTGCCTTACTTAGCTGCTAATGTGTTTGGGCTGAATCTTCTGTACTTTTCCTTCTCTTGTACTTGGTACTGGAGGCCATACTCGTGCTTAGTGCATGCAAGGCAAATGCTGTGCTACTGAGTCATATCCCCACCATGGGTCTTCTCTATTTGATTTCTCCAGAGTCCAAAAGGGAAGTATAACTCTGACCATCATTGAGGTTAACATATTTCTTTTTTTTCCATGCATCTCTTTCTTCCCCTTTCCTCTTTTAGTTTTCCCCATCTCGTGACTTCTTCCCTCTTCCCCCCTTCTTCCTTCCATTGGTCCTTATTTTAGATGACTATAATATCAAAGTGTATTTGTTATCATTGATAGTATTTCTTGTGTTGTCTTTGGTTTTTGCTTTTTTTGTGTTGTTACTGTTCTTTTTCTTTTCTTTTCTTTTCTTTTCTTTTTTTTTGGTTTTTTGAGACAGAGTTTCTCTGTGTAGCTTTGCGCCTTTCCTAGAACTCACAGAGACCTGCCTGCCTCTGCCTCCCAAGTGCTGGGAGGCGTGCGCCACCACTACCCGGCGTTGTTACTGTTCTTGACAGTGGGTCTTGCCACTGCCTCTGGAGTGCCAGAATTCCAGGCATGTGCTACATCTGGCTGCTTCATGTTTTAATTAAAATCAAACTATTTGGGATGGAATATTCCTCTCTCTATATATGTATGTATATAAATAAAACTATGTACACACACACACACACACACACACACACACATATATCCATGTATTTTTCTTAAGACAGTGTCTCACTATGTAGCACTAGCTGCCATGAAACTCATAGAAACTATGTAGACCAGGCTGGTCTCAAACTCACAGAGATCTGTCTGCCTCTGCCTCTTCTTGAGTTCTGGGTTTAAGAAGGTGTGTGCCACCAGTTCCAGCTCTAACATGCCCTTTTATTAGTGTTTAACCATGAACAGTTTTCCCCTTTTTGGGTTAGTGTTTTGCAGTGAGGCATGTATGTATAATGGGTACATTTGTGCAACTCTTTTCAATAACAACGGCACTTAAGATTTTTCTTTTGGAGCCCAGCATGGTGGCACATGCCTTTATCCTAGCACTTGGGAGGCAGACAGGGAGATCTCTGTGAATTTGAGGCCAGCCTGGTCTGCACAGTGAGTTCCAAGACAGCCAGGGCTATGTAGAGAGATCCTGTCTCAAAAACAGAGACTTTTCTTTTGGAAAAAAATGCAACTATACAATACTGATGCTGAAATTTGCAGTATTGTTGTGGGGCAGACCTTTTTCTTCTAGTAGATTATTTTGCAGACTTTTTTTCTTTTTGCAGACTTGCTTGGAACTCACTTTGTAACCTAGAGTAACTTCAAAATTTCAGGGATTCTCCTGCCCCAGCCTCTTAGTGAAGCAGCAGCCACCACACTTAGCATAGACTTTCTCTTCATAGAGGCTTGACTAGAGAGCAATAGCCCTAGGGGAGGAAGCCCATTTGAAAAAAAAAATACATGGAGTTTGTAAAGTTCTGGGTTCTAGTGTTAACTTTTTTGGTAGGAATTTGAAAACTTTTGTATTAAAAATGTGCTTGTTTTCCTGCCTAAAGAAGTATTTCAGAGCCAGATGTCTTAAGGAAAGAGCTTGTCTGAAAAAACAAACAAACAAACAAACAAACAAACAAACAAACAAACAAACCATCTTTCCAGAAGGCGCGGACTCTGTGTTACAGAGGTCAGTACTTTCAGGACTTAATAAGCATACATTTTCCACATAGTGCCTCGCAACTGTTTCCCAGATTTCAGTAGAGCACTGAGCAGAATGGACCTCACATCTGCAAAACGAGCACCCCCCCCCCCCCCCCGCCTTTCCTCTAGGATTTAAGAGTAACTTCTAGCATTTCTTAGTAAGGCTCAAATCCAGATCCGAGCCATACCTGAGAAAGTGGCCTAACCCCATCACCATCTTCAAAGTTGTGAAGAGGCGTTGGGACCTCATTCGTAAGAACATCTCTGTTATTTAGCTTTTTAGGACACAGGCAATACTATTATAGAGGAAGAGAAACCCAACTTTTCGTGCCTGGTCCCTTTTTCTAAGTGGACACCACTTCTGTTCCGCACTCCAAAAGAGAAAACATCTCAGTTTTCCCCATCCCCTGAAAAACCCTCTTGTTCTTGTGTGTGTGTGTCCAGATGTCCCCTTGCCAGCCAGGGTGGAGAGCCCGAGATACCCCTCAGGAGTTGTGTGGACTTGGAGCGGCTTTGGCAGCCACTGGCCGCCGGGTCTGGCCTCCCCCTCGGAGCAGGTGAAAGGCTTGGGAGGGCAGCCGGCGGAGTTGTACTCCTTACCTGGCCAAGGGGCGGGGCCAGGCGGCCATCAGGGGTGGGGCCCAGGTGGGGTCCCGGGCTCTGATTGGTCGGCGCCGCGCCTGTCTCCATGTGCCGCGCAGCCGAGGCACAACATTCAAGCCCGGGGGGCGGGGCTGGCGCGCGCTTGGAGGAAGCGGCGGCGCTGCAGCTGCGGGGCGTGGGGGCGGCGGCTTCGGAGGCCGAGGCGGTGGTGGTGGCCCTGGCGGAGACACCGGCACCTCGACGGGGGAAAGCGCTCGGCCGGGACCCCACAGAAAGCCCTATGGAGGTGGCTGCGGGTGGAGGCTGCGGCGCGGCACCGCCGTTGCTGCTGAGCGATAGCGAGCAGCAGTGCTACTCTGAGCTCTTTGCGCGCTGTGCAGGCGCTGCAAGCGGGGGCCCGGGACCTGGACCTCCCGAGGCTACCAGGGTCGCCCCCGGCACTGCCACTGCGGCCGCCGGTCCAGTGGCCGATCTGTTCCGAGCGTCGCAGCTGCCACCGGAGACACTGCACCAGGTATGTCTCTGCGCTCTTTTATCCCTCGCGGGTCTGTGGGGACAGTGTCTGTGGAAGAATGGGGGACAACGACTATTCCTGGGGATCTCGAGGGCGGCGGTCAGGGCGGCAAAAAAAGGGGGGGCTGTGCAGCCGAGGATGGCGGCGACGCCCTTGTCCCCAGGGACACCAGCCTCCTCTGCAGCTCATCTCCTCCTCGCCCAGTGCTTGGGTGCTCTCTTCGTCCCTTGAGAGACTCTAACGCCCCTGTCGTTCCTGGGGGTTCTACAGCCTCCCAGACCCAAAGTTTGCCCTGTTCTGGAAGTGATGTTTGTTTTGGCTGCTGTCTGCTTTAACCTCTGTTCCTTGCTCCTGCCCCTCCCTTTGTTGACTGCACACTCAGGGTGCCTTGCTGGGATTTGAACTTGAAGGGTGTGTACGTGTGTGTCTGTATGGCTCTTGGCCTAGGACTACATGTTGTCCTCTCTTTATATTTGTGATATGTATCTGCTACATACATTTGTTCACTAACATATTTCTGATTATTAGTATGAAACTGGAAAAATCTTAATGCCCAGTTGTAGAACAGGGACTCGGGGCTGCAAGAGAAGAGCATTGGTCAAGTCCAAAGTTAAGTTCCCCATTTGAGTCCAGGGGTGGACTTAGAAGCTGTAGTTTCCTATTTTATTGTTCCTTGACTTTGACGTGGAGTTATGAAACAAAGGGTGTCATAGCTTCTTTCTGCCTGCCCCATACCTGGAAAGGAGGAAGGGATGGTTCACAGCAGGTGCTGTTTTTGTTTTGTGCTTTCCTTGAACCTTGGAGAAAGACTGCTTGTTAAGCCTTTTGTCTGTCATTTGTTGTCACCAGCAGTAACTGGTGATAAAATTGTTAATATAAAGCCCCAAATATGAATCTTTACTTAAAAAGCAATAGTGTGAAGGTCATTAACACCAACTGAATAGTTACAGTGACGATCAATGCTTTAAAATGTAGTTCCTAGGGAGTACTGAGGGCTTTATGGTTCACTTGCCAGATCATTGCCTTTGTGGGATTTTTCTTTTTTCTTTTTTGTCCCTGGAGACTGTTTTATACTGCTGGAGCATATATATATGCTCATATATTTGAGTGTAATTTTAGCCACTTGGTTCACCTTTTCGGTTTTAGGATTTCTGAACATGATTAGTATTCACAGAATTTAGCATGGCTGTTTGTTCCTGTAGAATTCCTTGATGAGAAGATAGCTCGGCCACTGCTGCTAAGCAGTTGAGTTGCACAAGGTGATGAGGAAGTCAGTGTTCTGAAACAAACTGTAGCTATTACAAGAACCTCAGGATACTCCTGAGCCTAATAAATTTCCTAAAACGTCCGAGGCAATACACCAAATAAGTGGGCTGGGTATCTGGCAGGGATTATTTTGTGGTCAGTAATACATCAAATGTGATAAGAGGAAGGGGCATATGAAAATTGCTTGAGGTTTCCTCAGGAATTGGCGAGGGGGCTTTCCTGTGTGCTAACAGATGCTTCCTTGAAGTACACATAATTTAAAAAGAACTCAAGGCACAGGGACTTAGAGTGGAAAACTGCAGGCAAAAGACTATTCCAGCTGTTAGCAAAAGGGGCATTCCTAGATTGCTTGTAGCAAGTCTGAGCTTTACGCTCCCTTCTGAAACTCAGAGAAGTAAAATACACCCGTTAACTTAGCAAAGTTAGAATAGCCCACTACTTTGTACAGGTAAAAATTAACATTTAAAGTCACTTGGAACTGGGAAAGGTAATCAAAGTTGGCATCTAGTGGCCATCTAAGCTTTATCCATCACTTTGGTGCTATGTGTGTGCTCAGTCTGATTTCATTTGTTTCTCCTCATTAGTGTATTAACTTTTAAAAAAAATGTAGAAAATTCCCCCTTTCCCTTCTAAACAGGAACTTGTAAGTTTAGATTTAACTGGCCCAACAGGTATGACTGCTCAAATCATTGAGACAATAACCAGATCTGGTAGTTTCTATGATTAATGGCCAGGTTTTTCTCTTAATAAGCATACGATTAAGATTATTGTAATCTAGGACTGGGGATTTAGCTCAGTTGGGAGAGTGCTTGCCTAGCATGCACAAAACACTGGGTTTAGTTCCCAGCACTGCATAAAATCAGGTATGATGGCACATGCCTAAAATCTCAGCACTCAGGAAGTAGAGGCAGAAGGGTCACAAGTTAAAGGTCATACTCAGCTATATAGTTAATTTGAGGCCAGCCTGGGTAAATGAGACCTTGTCTTTAAAATGATTATTATTATCTATTAAGAAAGAGGAGAATTTAACCAGGAATAAATGCCCTATAAAAATATATAATTTTGCTGGGCGGTGGTGGCACACACCTTTAATCCCAGCACCCAGGAGGCAGAGGCAGGTGGATCTCTGAGTTTGAGGCCAACCTGGTCTACAGAGTGAGTTAAAGGACAGCCAGGGCAGTTACAAAGAGAAACTCTGTCTCAAAAAAAGGAAACAAACAAACAAAAACCATAATTTTATTTTCTTTTTGGAGCATAAATAAACGACTGCACATCTATTATTTAGTTTTAGAAGTAAGCCTACAAAGTTATTGTAGGGTTTTTCTCCAGTTGATATAGAAGTATTTGTATATACTTAAAAATTGTATGCATAAAATTATATATATGGGGTTTATATACCTATACACTTATAAATTATCTATAAAAACATCAACACTTGCTATGGTTTGGCTAAGAGTCTCCAAAAGGTCCACACATTAAAGGGTTGGTTTTCAGGATGCTATCTCTAGGAGGTGATTGTAACCTTGAGTGGGCATAGTAGGAGGTCATTAAATCATTGGGAGAATTGTAGCATACAATAGTTACCTCCAAATGACAAAGTTTATATTTGACTCAATGAATTAACAAATATGTAGACTACTTTATAATGTCCACTTTTTAGATGGTATCACTCTCTAGAGATGCTGTGCATGTTTCAGGCTATAGTTATAATTGATTTTCAGTTTTATGGTAGGCCACTCTTGGACATCAATATTAGTTATAAAATGCTGTTCAATCTATATTATCAGGAGAAATCATTGAATTGGGGGAAAGCCTAATAATTAATATCTGATTGTCAGATTATGGTAAAGAAGCATGTCCAGGCTGTGAGAAGTTGTTTTTGTTATTTTATTATTTTATATGTATAAGCATTTTTCCTGTATGCATGTATGTGTACCATGTGTGTTCCTGATACCCACCAAGGTCAGAAAAGGGCATCAGATCCTCTTCGGTCTGTAGTTATAAACAGTTATGAGCTGCCATGTGGGTGCTGGGGATTGAACTCTGGTCCTTTGCAAGAGCAGCAAATGCTCTTAAACATTGAGCCAACTCTCCAGCTCAGTTGGGGATGTTTTTAAAATCTCTGTTCACAATCTTTTCTCTGAGAGGTCGTTAAAAATTGCAACTCAAGGTCTCTGATAGCCCAAGCTGGCCTCAAATTCACTATGTTGCAAAAGTTGACCTTGAGCTCCTGCCCTAGCTCCCAAGTGCGGAGATTACAGATGTGTGCTACCACAAGTCACTCATTTCAAAATTAAAAAAAAATCTTTGAAGAAACTGCTTAGTCATTAAGGAAATCAACAAAATCCGCATCGGGAAGATTTTCCTGTTATGAGTGAGATTATTAGCCAGAACTATTTATTTCTTTTAATTTTAAAATTATTTTTATTTGGGGGTAATATAATTACATCATTTCCCTCTTCTTTTTCCTCTGTTCAAATCCTCCCATACACTACTCCTTGCTCTCTTTCAAATTCAAGGCCTCCCTTTAAATTCATTGTTGTTACATGCGTATATGTATTTGTATATACACATATCTTCCTAAATATAGCCTGCTTAGTCTGTATAATGTTACTTGTACATATGTTTTTAGGGCTGACCATTTGGTACTGGATAACCAATTGGTGTGCTCTTCTCCAGGGAAGACTCCACTCAGCATTCCTCAGTTGCTTTAGTTCTTTGTATAGGGTTTAGGTCTCTTGGACTCTTCCCTCATCTATGTATACTGCTATTGTCTTTGATCAGCTCCTGTTGAGGCAGTCATGGTGGTGAGGCGTTATGGGTGTAGCTTTGGAGATTATTAGGAGACACACTCTCACAGCAAACTCCCTGGACCTGGTTCTTAGAATCTTCCCACTCCCTCTTCCACAATGATCCCCAAGTGTTAGGCGTTGGGGTGTTTTATCGATGTATTCATTGGGACTGGGCTCCACAACTTGGAACAATGATTTGTGGTTTTCTGTAATGGTCTCTATCTGTTGCAAAGAGAAGTTTCTTTGATGAGGGATGAGAACTGCACTTATCTGTGGGTATAAGGAAAATTACTTAGAGTGTAGTTAGGGATTATGCTAGCTTAGTAAAGTAGGGGTTGTAGGCTTTCATCTAAGATCTATGACTTGGGGTAGTTGTTTGGTTAGGTTTCCAGTACCAGGCATGATTTTCTTCTTGTTGAGTAGTTCAATTAGAGACTTGTTTTGGTTACCTCTAAGGTATGGCTATCACTACTGCACCTTTGGGGTCATTGTGCCATGCTGGTTATTGCTGTGGTTCATAGCTAGCCAGAACTAATTTTTAAAAATGTAAACAAGGGGCTGGACAGCTGGTTCAGCAGGTAAGAACTGTTTAGTTCTCAGCACCCGTATTGGGTGACTCATGACCCCCTATAACTACAGCTCTATTGGATCTTATGTCCTCTTCTGGCTTCTGTGGGTACTATATTAATGTGCACCCTCACATATATACATACTTTAAATTAAAATAAAATCTTTAAAATGTAAATGAAACAGTTTATTACTTTTGGTTCTTTTAGATCATGTCGTTTTATAGCTAGCAAGTTTGAGACAAGTTTTCATTAGTAGTAGCTAGCCCTGACTAGCCCAGAAGCTAGCCTTTAGCTTGCATCAACTCTCCTGTCTCAGGCTCTGGAGCTCTGGGATTACAGTTGTGTGTCACTGTAATATACACTTGAGGGAGATAAGAGGGGAACATACTAAAACCGTAATGTTATAGTACTGTTTAGGAATACTGTTTGAACTAGTGTTCATTTGATTTTGAGACAAGGTCTCATGTAGCCAAAGCTGGCTCAAATTTACTATGTAGCTGAAGATAACTTTGAATTTCCAGTCCTTCTCCCTCTACTTCCCAGGGTCTGGGATTATAAGCATGTACTACCATGCCAGTTAATTTTTTAAATACTGCATCAGCAGATAGCCAGGCATTCAATACCAGATTCAAGGCACTGTCTGGTTAAAAGGATATTTGAAGTATGGTGCAGGTGGAGGCATGCCTATAATGCCAGCTCTGGGGAGGCTGAGGCAGGATAGCAAGTTTGAAGCCAACTTGATCTGCATAGTGAGACTATACTTAAGTATGCATGATTTAAAATTGTTTTCTATTTTTGTTATATACATAGATATGATATATATATGATCAATAAAATAAAATATTTTTATGTTATTTCAGTTTCAGATGAGACATATTGCATTCTACACAACCTTCTGCAACTTGTTTTTCCTCTCATTGTTATTTTTTTTGGAATTTGTCCTTGTTGACACATGTCCCGTCAGTTCATTTATTTCCTTTTGAAAACTTTATTACCCGCTCTTACAGTGAGTCATCATTGCCATGTTGTAG
>CABHPR010144863.1:4499-17128 GCA_902168415.1 Peromyscus melanophrys | reverse complement strand
TGTGTGTGTGTGTGTGTGTGTGTGTGTGTGTGTGTGTGTGTGTGTGTCTGCATGTGGTATATGTATGTGTACTTGCTCATATCTCTGCATATGTGCATGCGTATGCATGTGCCCATGTGTGCACATGCATGTGGAGGTCAGAGGTTGACATATGATGACTTCCTCAACCATCCTCTTTCTTATTTTCTGAGAAGAGTCTCTTCCTCTCATTGGAGCTTATTGACTCAGCTAGGCTAGCAGGCTGGCTCATCAGCTCCAAGGATCCTCCTGTCTCTGCCTCTCTAGCAATGGGATTACAGACATGCCTGGCCTTCTAGGAACAGTTTTTGAGGGTTATTGACCATCCATGAACAATTAAACACTCACCTTAATATAGTCTCCATTAACTGGAAAACTCAAATAACCATATTTAATTATAAATAGAAGCAGACACTGGGGCTCTTTGGGTTTCTGTAGGAGAAACATGCATTACGTAAGACTGAATTTTATGTAAAACTGGACCTTTCTTTATGATTTCAAATAACACAGTTCCCAATGCTTCTCAATGCTGACACCTGCTACCACAGTTGGATTTCGTTTTTCACATAAAAGTACCCCAGACTGGGTAATTTATAGATGGAAAAGACTACTTTTGACTTGTGTTTTGTTCTAGAGGCTGGGAGTTCAAGATAGCCATATCTAGCAAGACACTCAATACTGCTTAATTCATCACAAAAACAAAACCCAGGCAAGCTGATGGGTGGAACCTATGGGTCCCCTAGTTAACCTCATCTCAAGAGAAAAGCATATCTTCATCCTGTTGACTTAAAGGACAAGTTGAAGTACACCAACTATAAGAGTAAGCCAAGTGCTTGAGACATTATGAGAATGATCACCCAAGGGGCAATAAATTCCAGCCATCGAGAATTAGCCCTCCCCTAAATAACATCAGAAGGGTCTGTGCTTTTTTTTGGCAGAAGAAGGAGAAGGTAGGTGAAAGAGGAAGTTGAGGAGAGTTCTAAGTGTTATTTCTCTGAAGAAAGAACACAGGACACTGATTGGTAGCTGGTTGCTTTAAAATTATTGAGTAGGGTGTCATTATGTAGCTCAGACAGGCTCTATCCAAACTTGTATGTTTGGCAGGCTGGCTTTGAACTTAGGATCCTCAGGTCTCACTTTCCTGAATGCTGTTATTAGAGACATACAACTCCTTTCTCCAGCTAGTTTAGGCATCTTGCAGACCAAATAAGGATAGATGCAGAAGAACGAAATTTGTGGTATGGGAAGAGGCACAAATGGAGTTGAGTTCAATTAAACTTAAGGAGCGGAATATGCAGCACACTATATATGATGCTGAGCAATCTGATATACAGCCCTGATACCTTGTTCTCACGGAGACATACTAGAGTTGGCTGAAGTGGAATATTATTTTAAGGTGTGTTACTTTTGCTTATGTTGCATTTGTTTAACTCTGTGAAGCTGTGTTACTGTGCCTGTGTAAAACACCTGATGGTCTAATAAAGAACCGGCCAATAGCAAGACAGGAGAAAGGGTAGGCAGGGCTGGCAGACAGAGAGTATAAATAGAAGGAGAAATCTGGTAAGAGGGATGAGCGATCTAAGATCTAGCAGGCAGAGGAGGAGGACTCCAGGGGCCAGCCACCCAGCTACACAGCAAGCTACGGAGTAAGATTAAGACTTACAGAAGTTAGAGAATGGGAAAAGCCCAGAGGCAAAAGATAGACAGGTTAATTTAAGGAAAGCTATCTAGAAACTAAGCCAAGCTAAGGCTAGGCATTCATAAATAAGAATAAGCCTCTGTGTGTGATTTATTTGGGAGCTGGGTGGTGGGCCCACCTCAAAAGAGCAAAAACCAACCAACAACAACATTGGCCTTTGTATGTGGGTTCCCTTTTTGTTTTGTTAGTTCAAGTCATCTTGTTGGTCTTAAAAATAATAAGCGGCGTTGGTTAACCGTGTGAGAGAGGTCACGAGGCACGAGGCATGACAAAACCCAGTATCAGAGGAGGAAGAGGGGGGGGAGAAGAGAGTGTGGCTAGGCCTGGGGCAGAGACACGTGCAGGAGAGAGAGAGTGGAGGGGGGAAGAAAGAGCAGAAGGGAGAGGGGAGGAGTCTGTGTCCGGCTTTTTAAGGATTCCTCTGCACATGCGCAGGTGGGCTTACGGAGCTACAACATACATGTGCTGATTGCATGACTGTGCTGCGTGCATTTGTGCAATCACAGCAGTGAACTGATGATGTAAGACGTAAGACCCCTTGCTTAGCTACTGAACTGCGAATATGTGGTCATATAGCTAGAGTGGCAGAATCCTAACACTTCTAAGCCTTGTGATGACCTGAGATGATTTTCTTTGCATTATAATACTTCCTTTCCTAGACACAGGCACACATGAGTCTTTATTCGTAGCCTTTGTTCACTAGATTCCAAAAGTGATTTGGCCCCACTGAGAAATTAGTACAAACGTCCTTGACTAGATTTTTGTTGTTGTTGTTGGTTTGTGGTCTTGTACCTACTTATTTACTTAGTCTCCTCACGCTCAGTTTTCAGGATGACTTCTAAACTACCTCTAATACGGCTGTTAGAGTGGCTGTATTCTATTGTTTCTGAGGACAGAATTTCCTGAACTGGGACTGAGCCAAGGCAAAGCTTACTTTGAGCTGAAGGGCCACGCCAGCTGTTCTGTAACATAGTTCAATATTCTTTCTGGCTAAAATGGATCATCATTTTCCTTTTGAATCATTTCCCATCTGGTGAGACATGAGCCTTGGAGACATAGACAGGGAGTGAAAACAGACAAACATATCTGTTTATTTAGACATTTTTAACAGATGCTTGTAGCTGCTAAATGCCCAGTGTCATAAAGAATGGAAAAATGGTACGGCACAGGCACTGTGGGGAAAAGAATTTTTCTCTCCTTTCTCAGCAAGTTTCCCCTGTTGTAGAATAAATTAGTGTTTCATTCTTTTACCTCTCCTCACATCCATGTCCTTTCTTATGTAAATGGGAGGTTTTTAGCTGTTGGCTGAGTATACTGTCCTACCTGTAGCTTTGGTTGATGGATAGCAGACTCACACAGAAAAAGTCCTGAAATGTGTTTGCCTGCTTATGTTTCCATCTTCTATCTGTGACAATTCTCCCTTTGTAGTTCTTGTCCTTTAGGGCTAGGCAGAGGAATGAACATTCTGGGCATTGATCGTTTAAGCCCAACTTGCAAAAGGTAGATGCATCCGTCCCTCAGCCTCTGCAGCTTGAAGCAGAGTCACTTAATGTGAGTCAGCTGACTTCCTTCCAGGGACCAGAAGCAGATGGATGACAGGGAATGGTGGTTAGTTTAAAGGAATTCTTCTGAAATGGGTGCAACTTCTTGGTTGCAACTAGAATTTGGTAGGTTGAAGGTAGAGCTTGTGCAGCCTCTCACTACTTTGAGTTATTTGACCTCAGAGTGTTGATTGTCCTGCTGCAAAGGAAACCTCTCTAGGACAATAGCCATCACCTACTGCTACCACCTCCTTCTTCTAGTTGCGCCCTCTACTGATGGGTTGTGGTTTTCTGTAGTGCTTCCATCCGTTGCAAGGAGACATTTCCTTGATGAGAGGTGAAGGCCACACTTGTCTGTGGGTATAAAGATAAATGTTTATAGATTATTATTGGGGATTAGACTGATTGAGTAAATTAGTGGTTATAAATTATTCTCCAATAACCATGACTTCACTTGTGATATATTGTTAGTACCTAACAAGAGTACCAGGCTTGATATCCCCCTTGTTGAGAGGGTCTTTTTTTTTTTTTTTTTTTTTTTTGGTTTTTTCTGTCTAGGTTTCTCTCTTTCCTTTTGCTCCTTTCCTGGAGCTCACTTTGTAGCCCAGGCTGGCCTCGAATTCACAGAGATCCGCCTGGCTCTGCCTCCCGAGTGCTGGGATTAAAGGCATGCGCCACCAAGAGAGGGTTTTTTTTTTTTATTTTAAAAAACTTTTTATTGGTTCTTTGTGGACTTCATATCATGCATTCTGATCCTACTCATCATCTCCCTATCTCCTCATTTCCACCCTATGCTCTTCCAACCTCCCCCCAAAAAACAATTTAAATGTAAAATCCCACAAAACCCACAAAACCCCAAACCAAAAACCAAAAACCAAACCAAATCAACCAAGCAAACAAACAAAAAAGTAAAGAAAAAAATATCTCAGTGTGGAAGCTGTAGTGTGGCCCAGTGAGTCACACAGTACACCCTTTAGTGTGATGGACCCAATGGCAGCATGGCCCTAAAACCCCCACATGGCCCCAGGTGTGGGCCCAGATCCTAGGTATCCACACAGCCTTCAACGGCAGCAGGAGCCTCAGACATCAGAAGAGGTCCTGGTTGTGGCAGGGCCACGGGTTGAGTGGGTCTTAAGTCCAATATTGTTGGTTAGCACCAAGGTGTGAGTGCCACTACGTACATCTTGCCATGCTGGTTGTTGATGTTTATAGGCATCATAGCTGGGTAAGACTTTGGGTTGCCTCCTTCTTTTGAAAACTTACATGGCACCTTCTGGTGTACCATAAAAGCTAGTCCTCAGGGAGAGGCTGTTCAGATTAGTTCCTGCTCAGAGGTCTCTGGGCTGTTTCTGAAGTACATGGTATCTTCAGCAATAGGAACTTAACTTCTACTTCTGGGGTACACCCAAGAACAATAGCAATAGACTGTATGTTTAGGGAGTCTCTTAGACTTTTGGATTGTTTTTCCCTGAGTCTTAACGAATCTTCTTTTAGAATTGCCTGAATCTTAACAAGCCTTCTTTAGAACTTCCTGGGTCTTAATGAGCTTCAGAGGAACTTGCTGTGGAACAACATGAAGGTATGGTCTATGATCTCTTGTGATTTTCTCATCAAAATAAGTAGACGTCAGCAGGATATGTGTTCTTGGAGTTAAACTTAGCCATCTCTTGCTCCCTTTCTTCTCTAGGCTCCAGGGTATCTTTGGCCTTTCTTGATTACTCATGCCCTTGTTGCTAGAAGTTCCTAAACGTGCCACATTGTGGGTTCTGTTTTGTTTCTTGTTGCACTTTCAGTTACTTGCTCACTTATAAACACAGCAGTACTCTGGTTCTCATTTTGATGTCTTCTTTAATGGATAGGGCACTCTGGTGAACACCACAGGATAGAAGGGGGTTTGACGATTAACTATTAGCTCTCGGTCTCAGGTGGTAATACCGTTAGTTAGCACAGAAACTTCTCTCTGAGATCTGCTCAAGCTCCTAGCTGTTGAATTCTGTGCTAAAAGGGCTTAATTCCACAGATTTTCAAAGAAGGAAGCATGGAAATTATTGTGAAAAAAAAAGCTTGATGGAGAAAACGGGTGACAGTTAATGGTTTGTTGAACACCTTTCAGTAAGAACCCTTGGCTTGGTGCATTCCACGCCTTTCCACACATAGCCTCAACATTTTCTCCCCAGGCTTATCTGCTATTCTCTTTTCTGTTTCTTACATGCACTAAACAAAAGGCATACAGTAAGCTATCAAAGATGTTAGCCTAGAGTGGATACCCGAACCCCGAAAACTGGGTAGAATTTGCATCATGAATTTAAGTCTCTGCAAAGTTAAGAAGACTTCAGTGTATCATCTGCCCAAATGTCAACTGAAGGTTTTATTTTGCTTCCATTTGCAATTATTCATTGGAGCATTACCTATAGCATTTGTTTATAATATACTATACGTGTAATCCTGTATTTATTTCATTTGTAATAATGACAACTTTAGCAGCAGACATCAATGTGAATCTAGAACAAGCGCTACGAGCAAGATGTGGCAGATTCTGTGCAGTATTCCTTCTGACTCCCATCTTGAATAATTTTCAGATATTTATTAACAGAAATTTTCTTGCCTATAAGAAAAATCTAAAGTGTTTTGAGAGACTGGAAATGAAGGTGAAAGTGTCTAGAAGTGAAAGTATACTCTGTTTCTGACCTTCTGCTCTCTGGCAGTCCTGAGCCCATCGGTTTTTCAACTGGGTGCTGGTCTTGACTCCTTAAATTTCCTTTTCAGGCATCTGTATTTATGGCTTTGCTTTTGTGTAATAGAATACTTCACTCTGTGTGAATTTGATGTGTCTCCTTTAAATATCCAATGAACCCTGCTTCTCTCCCTTCTCCATTTGAATAGGTGCCACACCAGTCCAGGAACAATACATTTAAGAGGCATTAATGGAGCCAGGTTTTAGTGAAAGAAAGCCATCCTTCATTTCAGACCATCCAGCACTCTTCTTGAAAAGGGGAGTGAGTTTGTTATTCAGCACCATCCTTAATCAGCAGAATTTTCACCAGTCTAGTCTATCACAGAGCAGAAATGAAAATTGTATGCTGTCCAGAGCACAAGTGCCACTGTCTTATGGAGCACTGTAGCGGATTGTAACAATGGCATGATTACAGAGGCTTAGTAATGAGGAGTTTTCTAACTTAGAGGCCAAGAGATGCGTTGAGGTTCAGTCAGATAGGTACATGTTCAGTTATAACTGTTAGGGAAAACCTCTCTACTCTTTCTTTAAAGGGGAAGCAGCAAGTCCATGGTCCTCTTTTCATTTGCGTTTCTTCAGTTTAAGTGACCATAGTTGAATCTCCTGCTAATTTTTGTCCAAACTTATTTTGCTATAAAACAAATGATGCCGTTTTTGGAATAATTTGTTCAGCTGCTGTGATTTTTAAGGTTTCCATTTTTGTTCACTGAACAAATTCTTAATTATCTCAGGGCAATTGAACTGCTTCACAGATCTCTGTGCAGTCAAAGTTATTTCTGTGAATAATGTAGGAACTAACCTCTTGGGAGCCTCTCTGTATTTGAAAGGGTTACTAATGGGCCCCGTCTTCCCCTTGCACATATGCTGGTTTATCATCTGCAGTGGCCCTCCAGGAGCTGTGTCTAATCCCACAGCCCAGCCTCACATCATAGCACACAGTTTTCAGCTGCCACAAATCCCAGGCTGGGACCTCTCTTCTCTTTCTTTCCCTGAAGTTTATGATATTTTGTTTCTGTGGTTTCAGTATTTCTAGTTACCTAATTGAGCTGAAACCGTGTTATTTTTTTCATTACAGCTTTCCCATAACTTCCTCCTTTGAAGACACAGATTTATGTCTTTACAATATTTTTACTTCTCAGCCCCAAACATGGATTAACGCCATTTCTTTTACTAATCAAGTGACTGGCGATGGCCTCAGAACAATTGGGAGGCTCCGAGTGTTTTTATGGCTGTTTCTCCCATTGTTGCTCATTACCACCCATCTCTGTGACAGATCTGCCCCTTCCTTTTGCCTTAGTGGATACCTCTTCAGATTGAGAGCTCTTGTCTCCGAGAAGAGCAGTTATCTTTTATCTTCTTGTTTGCGCTTGGATTTGTGGAAGGAAAGGAAGCCAAGTTAATTACATTTTACTTTTCTTTTTTCTATTTCAGTTCTTGACAGGAATTTTCAAACAGGCTATGGAATGACACCTTTATTAGGGGCATCTACAAAAGAAGTTAAATAGCACTGTCATTTTTAGATTTTTTTTCTCATATTCCCAATCCATTTAAGGGACTAGTTTTGACATATGTTTTAAGCAATTTCTAATTTATTTTTTCTTAAATACAATCCTATGCCTCACTTTAATTTTTTTTACATCATTTCACAGAATTTTATAGTTGCCAACTATTTTCTTCATTTTACTTCTAATAAGTTGTAACCTAGATGTATTAACACTAAGGCATGAAACTGCCAAGAGCTTCAGATCCCTGTCTTTGAAAAGTTTCTGTACCCCAGTACTGGGTTTCTCCACGATGCAATCAATCAGATCAGGCTAAATTAATAAGTCCAGGTTTAATGTGAGCAAAAACATTCCCAGGTGGTCCCAGGAAAGAGGAGAAGCCACAAGGGGAAAGGGGAAACCAAGAGGGGAAGTCTATGGGCCAGACCTTAAGTACCCTCTGGGGGTGGAGCTGCTGCATGGTGGGCTTTCTTTGGACTTCACCGACTCCCAACTTCCCCTTCCCCACATTGTCCCTTGCCAGCAGGAAGTAGCTAGACTTGAACTGGCATCCATCCATACCCAAAAAGGTTGGGATGTTGGGGATCCTCCCTGGAGCTGGCCTCTCCAGACCCCTTCCAAAGAATCTGCTTTTCAACAGATTGCTTCTAATTTTGTTTTGCTTTTTATATTATAATAATAAAAGTTAATATTTTAATAAAGAAAAGTAGATATTGGTATTCAGTATTTGAAAAGTTACTCCTTACAATAGGGCTTTAGCTTATTAAAAATACTTACAAAAATCCTTTTAGACTTTCATATCATTTGGAGCAAGATGTTTGTCATGTTTCTCATTCTTTGAAATCTCTTTACCTTTTCTTGAGCTTTACCATGTTCTTGGGCTAAAGCACAGGAACTTGGGGCATAGGAGACGTAGAAACTCTCTGCTTTCAACTTTGCTGTGAAACTAAAACTGCTTTGAAACAGGTACATTTTATTAATTAAAACAAAACAAACTCCAACTAACCAGATACCTAGAGCAGGGGAATTCAGGATCTCTTGGACTCAGTAGCATGGGATTGTCATGGGAACACAGCAGCCAGGCCATAATGGCTGATTTACATTGGTAATACAACATTCTCCCTTTCCTATTAAACATTTTGTCATGAGAAATGATTAATCTTGTGACATTTTCTTTTTCATTACATTCCCTGTGATGAGAATATGAGACTGTGAAATGCCTATTACATTTTATGAATGATGTCTCGTTGCAGTAACATTTGAAATTTTTTCCCCTCACTGCATTGCAGTGCTGGCCAGCTCTCTCATTTGGTTTGACTATGCAGCTTTCTGATTGAATGCTTCAAAGAGTTAGAAAGCTCAAAGGCAGAATACTAAGAACCTATAATTCAAAGGCAACATCAATCACACAGTGCTATTTTCCCATTAAATAAGATGGTAGTGAGATATGCTAATGTGATAGATAACATGAACTATCTTCATTAAAATATTGGTATTCAAGTTGGATGAGAAATAAATTGAAGAAAAGACTATTCCACATAATTTATTACACTCCCTGCCACAAACAAACAAGCAAGCAAGCAAACAAACCCAATGTCTGTAATAGAATTTTTAGTATGGATAAGAGGGGTGCAGAAAACATCCTTTTGTATTTTAGAGTGTCTGTCATTTACTGGGTGCACACTGCCTGTAATCCCTCACTTTGGCAGCAGCTCAGCCACAGAGGAAGGATCCAGAATGTAAAGAATGGCTCTGTTGAGCAAAAGACTAGGCACCCTGGTTGGCTTTTCAAACTTCAGCTTCCTGTGGCAAGATTCCCCATTCTTATCAATGCTGGCCATTGTTTCTGGGTACCGTGAAGCATACTGTCATTTGGGAGAACACCGGAATATTGAATCTTGGGAAATCTGGGATGAAATGCTCCATGATATCTTCACCCTGTGTCAGTGTTCTGCCCTCTGCTTTATTTATGAGCCATGGCAGCTGAGATCAGATTCCTAAGGCAATTCTGAAATGGATTCCACTGCTGATGTACTCTGTACCTCTGTCGTGTCCATGAAACACGTCTAAATGCAACAGCTTTGTATGAATTTGTCATTGTGTTTGCCTAAGTGTATAGTGCTTTACACTTAATATTTACATTCACTATTCAATAACAATTTGCAAAATGAACAGAGAGCATAATAAAAGGAAATGAGTATATTAATAGGGTTTCTGTAGCCTGATAATAGGTGTCTCCACTGATGCAGTGAGCCAGATCAAGCCAAATTAAAAAGTAAAAACCAGATTTCTTTGGGCAAAGCACTCTTGGGTGACCCTCCAGCTCCCAGAGATCAAGGCGGGGTGGAGAAGGAGAGGGCAGGAAAAAACAAAACACATGACTGATCTAGTGGAGGGGGCTTAAATACCCTGTAGATGTGGGGGTGATGATGTGTCCTCCACAAGCTGGGTTTGTGCCCAGTTATAACATTTTGGGTGAGGACTTGGGGAGCTGGCAGCTTCAGAGGAGGAGCCGCCACAACCACCAGGAATGCAGAACTAGACTTTTTGGTGGGTTTTCTGAGAGGGGGAGATTTGGAGAGAGAGAGAGGAATGACCTGATCAAGCAGGGGTGAACTGGAGATTCTAGCCAAAGATGTATATTCTACCAAAGATAGAATTTTAATTACTTTCACTGTTGAATTTACAAAGAGGCTATTAGGGGACACTAATGCTCTAATCTCAATGTCTCTTATTTGTTTTACTCCATTTATTGAGTCCTGTATTGAGGGAAGTCAGGGACAGAGAAGGATCATCAGAAGTCCAGTCTCTCAAGGTATCCTCAAGCGGGATGTCTTTAGGGATATCATCTGGAGTAGGTGCTAGATTAGATTAGAGTTAAATCACAGTATTGCTGAGGTCCAAATCACTGGCTCAGATAATTCTTACAGTCCGTTTAGGATGGCGCCATTTTCCATGGCTTCTCTGAAGCTTACGTTGCGAGTCTCAAGGAGGACTTAGAATATGTGTAACTATGTTCAGTTGTTACTGTGATGAAAGCTGAAAACTGTTTTGAGACATGCTATCAAAGATCTCCTCCCACTTCTTCTGTCTTCCTCCATATCCTGTGCTGGCTAGTTTTATGTCAACTTGACACAAGCTAAGATCATCTCAGAGGAGGGAACCTTAACTGAGAAAATGCCTTCCTTAGATCTAGTTGTAGGCAAGCCTGTAAAGCATTTTCTTAATTAGTGATTGATGTGAGAGGGCCCAGTCCACTGTGGGTGGTTCCATCCCTGAACTGGTGGTCTTGGGTTCTATAAGAAAGCAGGCTGAGCAAGTCAGTAAGCAGCACTCCTTCATGGCCTTTGCATCAGCTCCTGCCTCCAGGTTCCTGCCCTGTTTGACTTTTCACCCTCACTGCTTTTGATGATGAACTGTTATGATAGAACTGTAGACCAAATAAACCCTTTCCTCCGAAAGTTGCTTTCGATCATGATGTTTCATCACAGCAACAGTAACCCTAAAGAAGAAACTTCCCCTCACAGTTAGCTAACTCTGAATTGTGATCATTTAACTTATTGAAGAATTGAAAATCAGATAATTCTTCTTTTCAGATTTAACCCTGATGCTTGTTAGAAAAACGATGTGGACTGCAAAATCTTCTTTGCATAGGCATTATTTTAGTTATTTTATGATAGACTGTAGCCTAGTAGCATTTGTCTTTATAGACAACCTTTAGGGGGATTGTAAAATGCAAGAATTTTCCAGGAAGGTGATTGAGAAAGAAACATGTTTCTTCTGTAGGCTGATTCAGATTTGCACAGGATCACATGCTGTGGGATGTTCTGTATGCTAAATGTGTTGCTCTGATTGGTTAATAAATAAAACACTGATTGGCCAGCAGCCAGGCAGGAAGTATAGGCAGGACAAGGAGGGAGGAGAATTCTGGGAAGTGGAAGGCTGAGTCAGAGAGACATTGCCAGCTGCCGCCATGACAAGAAAGATGTGAGGTACCAGTAAGCCACGAGCCATGTGGCAAAGTATAGATTAATAGAAATGGGTTGATTTAAGATATAAGAACAGTTAACAAGAAGCCTGAGCCATTAGGCCAAACAGTTAAAATAATATAAGCGTCTGTGTGTTTATTTTATAAGTGGGCTGTTGGACTGCCGGGGCTTGGCGGGATCTGGAGAGAAAACTCTCTATCTATGATCACAGGTCTTAAGGAGCAGAACAGGATTGCAACATGAGCCCTGGCCACACTCTGCCCTTTCTCTGCTTCAGACAAGATGCACAGATGTAGATGGCAACCCTGGCACTTAAAGTTGATGGGAACTTTAGTATGTGACTCTGTTGAAGATCTAGGCCTCGATTCCAATGTTAAAAAATGGCCTGGTATCATTTCTGTAAAGATTGTCCATGAAAAATTAATAATAATAATAATAATAATAATAATAATAATAATAATAATAATGGAGGGAGGAAATCTTAGGGGTTGATGGCTACATTATGACATAGATAGTGTGAAGGACTTTGTGCTCTCCAATATGTATATATGTACAGCGTTTTGAATGTTGATCATATGGTAATAAATTGGTTTATAACAAATATTTTGCTAATGATGAATCTTAGGAAGCCTCATGGAAGTCTTTCACATAGAGTGTAAGAAAACTTGGTCCTGAAAGACTATGCCATGCTACTCATTTCATAGGATTTACAGATGGGACAAGAATGAATAGAAATTATGAGATAGTAGAGAATTTAGCATTATGAGAATTTTCTGGTGAGTGACAGCTGTATGGTACGTGGTATCACCTTGTAGTATTTAACAATATTTATGTTCTCCAGTTTGTTTTATATAATTTAATTTTAACAACTTAAGACTAAATTCTCTTCTATTTGTATAGGATAGAAATGTACACAGTACAGTGATAGTTTTGATTCTGACACTGCCACTGTCTCAATGTCAAAGCTGTTGGTACAAAAACTTTGTCTGGTTCATTCTATGTTGTGATCCTGCCATGGTGTCACTCCATTCAGTCTATATCAATAATATAAGACTAAGTAAATGATTACTTATATCAACATTTAAATTTTATTAAATATAAGTCTCTCTCTCTCTCTCTTTCTCTCTCTCTCTCTCTCTCTCTCTC
>CABHPR010144862.1:0-38848 GCA_902168415.1 Peromyscus melanophrys | reverse complement strand
GAGAGAGAGAGAGAGAGAGAGAGAGAGAGAGAGAGAGAGAGAGAGAGCGAGCCTGTTCCACTTTCTCAAACAACATTCATCTCAGGGAAGCATCAGGCACTATGAGGAGTCTGCTGTGTCTAGAGTTTATCTTGCAAGATGACAGAGGTGAGGTTTTTGTGGAAGGGTTAGGACTCTGGTCATCATGTGTAAGAATCTGAACCTTGAAAAGGAGGAACTTGAGAGAGCAGCCTTTTTGCTATCCCCTCCCCTATAGAAATTGAGATGGAACCTCAGTGCTGCTTGTCCAGGAAATTTCTTAATTAATTAAGCTCTAGGCCAGTGGTTCTCAACCTTCCTAATGCTGCAGCCCTTCAATACAGTTCCTCCTGTTGTGGTGACCCACAACCATAGCATTATTTTCATTGCTACTTCATTTTGCTGCTGTTATGAACTGTAATGTAAATATCTGATATCGGGGATATCTGATATGTGACTCCTGTGAAAGGGTCGTTCAACCCCCATGTTGAGAACCACTGCTCTAGACCATGTCACAATACAAAGTGTTTTGTAACCCTGGTGAAATGTTCAAGGAATCAGAGAGGTAGCAATTTAACATCTGATATTGACTTGGGTTTTTCACTTTTAATTCCTGCATGGAGAAAAATCAGGGGCAGATCTCTAGGGAGGACTGGGAGGCCTCTGGGGAAAGATGAAGAGTCTGCCCGTCCTCCACAGAAATAGACCTCTGCCACTATTGTCCTCAGCTCCTCTCCCTGTGTGACTCTATGCAGGCCGATCAATGGGACATTTCCCTTACTCTATGCTGAGTCTTTTCAACGGTATTAGATACCAAACACCATGCTTAGGAGTTCCAGTCTTGAGAGACATAAGTCTGAGGGAAGAGTCAGAGCTTTTCCTCCTCCCAAAGAAATAGTAGGGAAACAGCCCTGCACACTAAGGTACTTGCTTATTGATCATTAAGGAAAAAAATAAACTGAAGGAGGTCTGTGAAAATTCTGAAAGAAGAGGGGGATCCCTTAGGAGGAGGAGTGAGACTTTCTCTTTCCCTTCAGAAATCAGTAGTGTTAGTCCTGCTTCCTCAGGCAGCCTTACCAGGATGCTGAGACGAGGTATCAGCAAGAGCACTTTTTAACCATAATTCTGTGTGCAGATCCCAAGGAAGATCTGTTCTATGAGAAGGGGAATGTACTCCAAACACCTGGGAAGGATTCTTTGCCTTGGAAAATATCCAAGAGACTGTCCCAATGTTGGACGACTGGGGAAAGTCTGACAGAATCCTCTCATTGATATTTTACAAACCTCTGCTGCTAATCACAGTCCAGCCTCTTCACAAAAGGCCTCCCAAATTGAAATCATTGACAAAGCATACCCCCTCTCTGTCTGGAGCCCCCCATCACAGACAATCAGACAGAAGGGAAAGTGAATTCCTTTATAGCCTCCCCTATAGAGTGTAGTCCAGCACCCCCTAAAAGAGCCCCATTAACTTCAGAGTCCCAACATGGAACTCAAGAATCTGTAACAGTTCTGAATTACCTGACGCATCTCAAGACAACTACCTGGCCAGTTAGGGATGTCTTCCTTTAATTCTGTGGTGGTAGAGAAGACTTATAGTTCTTAGGGCAAAGCTTCATCAGTATTTCACCTCCTCACTGTTCTCTGTATTCTCAGGACGTAAGCATCTTCATTAGAAGAGAAGGCCATCTGGGAAAGAGGAATAGCAGATCAGCAGAGAGAAAAATCTGTGTGGAGAGCAGGTAATAGTCCTGAATGACGAATGAGGACACAGTCCTTTTCCTTTTAGGGACAAAAGGTATGCTAAGCTCGACTATATCCTGTTGCCCTCTCTTGGAGGAGCTGTGTACATGGTCATATAAGGTTTATACCTTATCTCTATGCTCAGATAATTGAGTGCTTGTTCTGAGGCGGCAGACCAGGGGCAACAGAGGGAGAGCTCTGAAAGTTATCATTATAAAGAATGAAAGATCTTACAGCAACTTGATGTGCCATGCTTTGTTGATATCCATGGGAGGCCTGCTCCTTTCTGGAGAGAAACAGAATAGGAGTGGATTGGGGGAGCAAAGGGGAGGTGAGGGAAGGAAATGGAAGGAGAAGAGAGAGGGGAAACTGCAGTCAGTATGTGAAATTAAATAGATAAATAAATAAATAGATATATAAATAAAAAGGAAAAAAAATGAAAGAACCTCTAACCTAGGGGAGTTGTGATCCCTGCAGTTTGGCTGGCACTACCTTGTCATTCAGTTAGCCTGACATGGTTCGAAATGGTGCTCCATCACTTCCGCTTCACTGTGTTAGGGATGTTAAGTCTTGTCCTGTGAATTTGATCTCAATCTACCAGATGGGTATAATCCATTTCTTCCTAGGAAAAAGGTAAGCACAAAGGGGGCCTTTCACCCCACAACTGTTCAGAGTTCAGCCCCAACAGCCAGGAGAACCCACTGCTCTACTTTTATTCTTAACCTATTGATACCACCTAGTTTCCTATTACAAAACTTCCAGGAACTATATGAGTACCTTGGAGTTAGTTACATGTTTTCAAAATCATAGAACAAAAGAGACCCAGCAAGTGTCAAGAGTCCAAGTTAGATACACACTTGAATATGCACAAACATTATACTGTAGAACACAGGGCCCCCAAGGCAATTGATAGCACATACTCTAGTGTACTTCCTGAAGTCAGACTCTGCCATCTGGCTGAACCCTAAGTACCTTTATCACTTTCTTCTATAGGTTCCTAAAGGACAAGCCAAATAGAAAGGCTGCAGAACTCCGAGGCTATACCATATCACCTGGAGAAGACCTGTAAGTTGGCTTTTGTTATAGCCTTCAAGAGCAGATATTTCCTTTTGATGCTGCCCACTCTGTTTGTTTTCTTGCCTCTCCATTCCTGTGGAATCCCTTCACCCTCACTCCTGTTTACATTTCTGTCTTTTGTCTCCAGAAAGCAAAATAATGTCTCGCTACGGAAAGCACCCACGCCTCAGCCTGGAGGAAGGTGTAAACTTCCAGAACCCAACTGAAACAGATGAGTTCCCACTGGTTCCCACACCTGAGAAGGAGGAGAGAGAAGGAGAAGAGGAGGTAAAAGAAGAAGAGGAAGAAGATAACAATAAGCAGAAAAATGAGGAAGATAACAAAGAGAAGGAAGAAGAAGAGGAAGAAAAAGGGAAAGAAGATGAAAAGGAAGAGTGCGGTGATGAAGTGAATGATGAAGAAAATGAGAAGGGAGAGGAAGAAGCAAACTTAGCTTCCATCTTTTTTTCATCTTCTAATGTCTCTTTTTCTACTTTTACTCCTCCTTCTCCTTCCTCCTCCTCCTCCCCCTTCTTCTCCCCTTCCTCCTCCCCCTCTTCCTCCTCCTCCTCCTTCTCCTCCTCCTCTTCCTTCTTTCCTCTGTTTCAGAGCAACCTAGGGGGAAATGAAGACTATGCTGCTGGGATGCTGAGCATTTTTCAGAATGCTCAAAGTTTCTTCCCCTCACCTACTTTAGGGGAGAATTTAGATGAAGCAACCAGCCACCAGGAAGAGAGTTCAGGTGCCATTCAGTCTCCAGAAGACCCTGAAGCTTTGCTGAATATTGTGATACAAGAAAAGGCTACTGATTTGGTGTTCCTTTTCATTTACAAGTATAGAATGAAGGAACCCATCACATTATCAGAAATTTATGAGGTTGTCACAAAAGATTATGAGGATCATTTTGCTGTCATCTTCATTGAAGCTTCTAAATGCTTGGAGATGACCTTTGGCATTGATATAAAGGAAAGTGATCTTCTAAGCAGTGCTTATGTCTTTGTCAACTCGCTGAACCTCACCTATGAGGACATGCTGAATGACAATGATAGACTGCCTAGAAATGCTTTCCTCATAGTTATTCTGGGTGTAATATTCATAGAAGGGAACTGTGCTTCTGAAGAAAGAATCTGGGATTTTTTGAAGCTGGTAGGAGTGTATGATGGGGAGGAGCATTTCATTTGTGGAGATCCCAGGGAGTTCCTCACCGTAGATCTAGTGCAGCAAAATTACCTGGAGTATCGGCAGGTGCCTGATAGCCAGCCTCCATGCTTTGAGTTCCTGTGGGGTTCAAGAGCCTATGCTGAAACTACCAAGATGAAAGTTTTGGAGTTCTTGGCAAAGATGAATGGGTGTGACCCAACTGATTTCTCAATCTGGTATGAAGAGGCTTTGAGAGATGAGGAAGAGAGGGCCTGGGCCATAAATGACTCTGCAGATGGAAGTCCAACCGCTTGGTTTTTAGAGCGTTGATTATCAGTTTTTTTTTTTTTTTTTTTTTTTTAACTTCGTGTGAGGTACCTGTTTCTGCATGGGTTCACTCTAATTTTGAAAGGAGCAGCCAAATTTTTAAGTAAGGGAAAAATCAAACTTAGGCTCAGTAGAAAAGGTTAAAGAATCACTATGTTAATTGGGAGTTTGCTTAGCTGTTTAATTTTGGGTTAATTTTAAATGTTATTCCTTGTAAGCAAAGGTTTATTTGCTTTAGAATCTATGAAACTGGTAACACTTATTATAGTTTTTTTTTCAAAAAATATAGTGGAAAATTATGTAATGTAGTTAACTTTTGAATTGGTTTAAACCTTTTAGTTTATTCTGTAAAATTAAAATGCAGTGTACATTTATTTACCAGGCTCATGTAAGAAAACAGGACATATTAATAAATCTTAATAAAGACTGCTCACTGACTCATTCACCAAATATGAGTGAAATTTTTCTGTTTTGGAAAATAATATGATATTGGGGTTAGGTGCATGGAAAAATAAGACACTTCCCTCCAGAGGGAATGGTAGAGTCTGTGAACAACTATCATATAGGGAACATGGTGAGATGTGTGTCAAGATGTAAAGAACAAGTAGAAAGAAGGAACAAATAAGGAGAAGGGTTTCCAGTTATCAGAAGCCAAGTGCAAAGGTTCAGAGCCAGTGAAACTGGGGAATTGGGGAAATTAAATGTTTTGGGATATATTTTATGTTAAGCCATGAAAGGCATCACAGGCCACAGGGTTGGTAAATCAAAACTAAGTGTTCTATGCTTAAAGGTCCAGGGATTTCCTAGGAAGAAAGAGGTGCATCCTTTCAGTCTGCCTACAAATTATCAGTGCATCATTTTTTCTCCTGCCCTGGGAGTCAGAGCCCTCTCTCTTACAACACATTAAAGTGGGTGTTCTTGACTGCCATTTGTACTAATTCAAACACAGTCAAGGATCTGGTGGCAGTGAAGTTACTGTACAAAGTATATACAGAGAATGAACAGTCAGGAGAGAAAAAAAGAAAGAGCTAGTTTTTTTTCCTTTTTTTTTATTAAGAGATTTTCTATTCATTTTACATACCAACCACAGATTCCCCTGTCCTCTTTCCTCCCACCCCCCAGCATTCCCCCCCAACCCACTCCCTATTCCCACCTCCTCCAACGCAAGGTCTCCCATGGGGAGTCAGCAGAGCCTGGTACATTCAGTTGAGGCAGGTCCAAGGCTCTCACCCTGTATCAAGAGTGAGCTAAGTGTCCAACCATAGGAAGAGCTAGCTTTTTACTTAACTGGGAGTTTCTGATTTTTTTTTTAAGCTAAGCACACCCAACTTAGCCCCCAAATAATACACTGTCTATAAGGGAGTATATGGGTTTTAGTTGTAAAACACTTTTTTTTCTGATTTGGTATTCTTTCCCTCCCTGAGTTGCATTTCGTGACATACTCTGGTTAATGACAACAAAACCCAGGGGATAAGACGGCAGGGTCTATACTCAAATTGATATTCAAACTAACTTTCATTCATTAAATAACCAATATATTTGGGCAGGACACCAGGTGTTTTCCAGTCAATGCATTTTCACTCTGCTGCCACATTTCCCAAACCTGCTTCTGAGAGAGCCAATAAAGGCTTCTGGTTCTTTGTAATTATCCGAAGAACAGGCACCTGGTATGTGGCCAGGCTTGGACAAGAGTTTATCTATAGTACGCTTTGTTCCCTATCTCCTAGCCCAAGGCATGTCTTTGGTTTCTTGCTTCATTTCTTGCTGTTCCAAAATGTCTCAGTTGACAAAAAGATGCAGTCCAAATATTCAAAGCATAATGAGGATAAAAATTTGTGATTGCTTTTCACATTTCTAGTAGGGTTATCTTGCCCTTGTAACCAGAAAATTTCATAGCTGTGTCCTTGGAAGTAAACAACAGCTTTGATCAAATGTCAAATTTGCTAGTCTTGAAATTCCCAGCCCCCAGAAACATTTCATCATTCAAACAATCAGAAAATTAATCTTCACACAAAGATGGTTAGATTTATGCAGTAACATCAAGATTTTTGGGGTTCCCATGGATGTTATTTAAAAATTCAGTACACCAACAGAAGCTTCTTACCAAACAGGAGAACCATGGATCTTCTCAGAAAATTTATAGTCAGTGTATAAACAGACATGACATGAAAGGCTACGGAAATATCCATAAGTGAAAAACTGCTGCAGTCCTTAGGAGAAAATGTAAAACCAATCCAGAGCCCTATCATAGCTGCCACTCAGGTGTGATATGAGAGTTCAGTATAGCCTGAAGTAGGGTCCAGAGGAGAGGGGGTATGGAATCTTGGTAAGGACTGTGGTTGTGATATACGATGCCTTACCTGACTAGGCTTAGTGTATCCTTAAATTTCCAGTCCAACTCTAAGATTCAGTGTGATCTGAGCATGCAGGTATGAGGAGTGGGCCAGAGAAGTTCTAGATAACATGTGCTGTGGCACACCACCTCTGGGTCAGGGAGAGTCAGCTCTGTCTTCTGCACAATTCTGAGTGAGCCACCTCCTCTGTCCACTCTGATGAGTGTCTGTGGTCTCTCAAATGTGCTTAATGCTCACCAGATGGTACGTATTTCTCCTCCGTGATGGAGAAGATAACCCTGTTAATAGGGTGAGGGCCATGTGGCCTGTGATTTAAACAGGCAAGAAAGAAATCCAAGTTCAGCGAATAAGAGTGTTCAGCTCAAGGATGAAGAATGGAAATGGAAATGTGTAAGGATGAAGTGCTGAGGGAAACACATCTGGGAACATTATCTATATGATGTCCCCTTCTTAGACTTAGCCCTTTTAATTTCTAGGTTTTATCACCTTGGTAGGTAATTCTTCTAAGTTTGTCACAGTTGTTCTATGTTGCCACCAGATATTATCTGAGGTATTGAAACAAGGTATAGTTATCTTCTTCAGCATAGATTGAAAACATATGCAGCCAGAACAGATCCTTTTCATAGTAAAAGAAATATGAGACTTGAAAGACAGGGAGGGAACTCCATGGATCACACTTCTGAAAACCTCTTCATATTGAGAAAATGTTTACGTGTGAGGAGAAAACATGTAAAATGACACCATGCCCTTGCTCCCCATTGAAATGCTGAATGAACAGATCATTGGCACCATTTTGATTTTCTACCAAGGAGGTGGAAGACCCTGGTACAGCTAATGTTCCACATTTTGTTGTTTTTTTTTTTTTGTTTGTTTGTTTTTTTTTGTTGTTGTTTTTTTGTTTTTCAAGACAGGGTTTCTCTGTGTAGCTTTGCGCCTTTCCTGGAACTCACTTGGTAGTCCAGGCTGGCCTCGAACTCACAGAGATCCGCCTGCCTCTGCCTCCCGAGTGCTGGGATTAAAGGCATGCGCCACCACCGCCCGGCATGTTCCACATTTTGATTCAGCACATATGACCATCTGCAATTTTATGCATTCATTCACTCTCCTGTTCTTTCTTTGATTAAATATTTACTGAGTAAATGTGGAGAAAATAACCAAAGAAAGCACAGGATTATAACTAGGTATCTAACTTAAACAATGCAGGGAAATAGTTCTAGAGAAGTTGAGGAATTCATGCATTGAAGTGATCGTAGCATGTGTATACTACCAACTAATCCCTCAAAATTAAAACAAAAAAATCTTTTAAAAACGTTTTTAATTGATTTTTTGTGAATGTCACATCATATGTCCCGATCCCATTCATCTCCCTGTCCCCTTGCTCCTGCCCACTGCCCTTGCTTCCCCCTCAAAAAACAAAATTTAAAAATAAAACCCTGTGGGAGCCCATTCTCGGGTTCCTTGTGGCTTTACCCAGCAGGTCCGCATAGAGGATGATTAGGACCATGGGCCTGAGTGCAGGTGTCTCAGATGGTCTGCACTTGGCTGTGCTGGGGGAGGAGGTCATTTGCTCCACCCCTTGGCGTCTCTATAAAAACTCTGGGTCCGAGACAGTGGGGGCCCATTGGAATAGGTTCCAGGCCCTCTCCAGGCTGTCCTTTATTTTCTGTTTGTTTAATTTCTGCAATAAAACCTTCTATCTAATATTTCCTGCTGCTCTGGGAAGCTGTGGGGTTGGTGGGAAAACATCCCACAGAATGGCGCCATGAACAGGGACTAAAGAAAAAAGAAAAAAGGGACTAAAGAAAAAAAGGGGGGACTAAAGACAAAAATGGGGGACTAAAGACAAATGAACAGGGACCAAAGATAAAGGAAAATAACATTTTTATTACAGAGTTTTTGGCGAAAGTGTTGAGTCAGCCCTGCCAGTGGAAAGGCATGCCGGTGTTATGGAAAATATATATTTTATATATTGAGGGGCAGGGGTTTTATCCTCGAAAGATAAGGAAAGCAGACTGGAAGGATGTCCGATGCTGCAGCACAATTCTCTTCTGTCAAAAATTTCTATCTTCTATCCCTTCTCAATTTCTGTGAAAAATAAGTATAAGGCACAGTGTAGTAATATAGTGTAGGAAAAACTTAGAAGTGTAAGATTGTGTAGAAAAATTAAGGTAAGTAAGGCAACTAGACAGAAAAACTCCACAATTTTCTAACTTTGGGGGCTATGAACGCAAACTGGGGAAAAAAATCTTTGGGCTTTATGGGTAGTAAAAAAGCTCTTAGCTTATGGGGAAGAAAAAGTTTCCTATGGAAGCTTTTGTCCTGGGGACAGCTGAAATGCTAAGTCCAAGCAGCAGGAGAAAGTGATTTCTCCCTGAGGCAAAAATGGGGGTGTAAAAAGCCAAGAAGTTTAAAGTTCAGAAGTTTTGGGAAAAGTTGGTCTTTCTCTCTTGGGGAAAAAAAATCTTTCTCTTAAACTAAAAAGCTTTTCTTGGAAAATTTGGGGAAAAAATCTCTCTAAAAAGCTTTAATCTTTCTCAAAAGCTCTCTTAAACTTAAAAACTAAAGCCTCTTTCTCAGAAGGACAAAAATTAGAATCACCTGTAATCAGCTCTAAGGGGAAAACAACAAAACTCTTAAGACAGCAAAACCTCTAAGTTCTCTTTCAAGCTTTAAAAATCCTCACTGCAATGCAGGAGGCAGGGACAAGTTCCTAAAAACCTCTTCTAAGCTCTGTCTCTTCAAGCTAGTAAAAGACAGTGGGTCAGAGTACCCTGAGGGAAACACTTGGGAGAGTGTGGGTAAAGAGCTACAGAGAGCCCAAAAGGACAGGAAACTTTACCTGAGAAAGGCAAAAAAGCCAAGCTTTTCAGTTACAGCCCAGCTGAGGCATCAAAGGTTTTGTTACTGAGTGAGCATTTTGTAATGAAAAGGTGCTCCTAATCTTCCTAATGCAAAGATCCCTTGAAGCATGCAAACTGTTAGCATTGTATCCTCTCTTCTGACCAAAAACCCAGAGGTGACTGGCCAGTGTCTCTGAGTTGGAGTACATTTCAGGGATACTAGGGTTCCTGTAGTTGCAAACTTCCTGGAGCACAGAGCTGAGGCAGGAAGGTGCAAGACCCAGGGGAAGATTGCTAATGAACAACCAAAGCTAAAGCCAGTGGGAACAGCACAGTTGCTTGCTTTCCTACAAGTCCCGAGTTGATAGGTCCACAGCTGCAAAAAGAAAGCTGAGAAAAGCTTTCCTATCAGAGTAAGGACCTTTCTGGGAAAACAGTAAAGCTGAACTGTGTTTGAAGCGGTTGTGCTGCTGAGTCAGAACGCTGTCTGGGGAAAGAGCCCAGCCAGGGCAGAACAGAACTATCCAGGAGTAAAGCTTTCTTTTCTGTCAGAGAAAGCACCTCTTTGAGAAAAGCTTTGTTTCAACTGACTCACTGAGGTGAGGCCATGTAGCCCTGAGGGCTGATTGCCTCTGGTATAAGCTCTGTCCTTGAGCACAGGGACAAACAACCCACTGGGGGACTGGGCCAGGTGAAGGCCTGACGAGGCAAAACACCTGTCCTAATGGGAGTTTAGAAATGGCAAAAACCTCCCTTGTTAGATTTTCAGTCTGTATGCAAACCACACAGACCCCTAAAATAGTAATGGACAAAAAGTCCCTACCTTCAGTAGCAGGGAAAGCCGCCACTGTAGTGTCGGAAACTGTTTCTGGGGTAGAGGGGATAAATTGAGACCAAACTGGAAACTGTTTGGGAAAAAGACTCTGAAGAAACAGAAGGGACAGATTCCTCCCCAGAAAATGCATGACCTGTGAAAGCTGCTAAGAGTTTGAGGCAGATTGGGGGGAAAAAAGCCCCTACCTCCAAAGGCAGCTAGCAGAGGTACAGAGCTGCAGACAGATACCTGAAGCTCTGCATCTGGTGGGGAAGGAACAAGCAAAATGAGAATAAAATCAGTGGGATAAAATCTTTCTGAAAGAGCTATGGAAAAGCTGTTGTAAATGATCTTGTTCTTCACTGACTGGCTAAAACAAACACAAGCCCCAGGAAAGTTGCTATCAGAAATTGCCCACCTCAATGCCGGCTAACGAGGCAGGTGCAGCTCTGATCTGGGGCTAGTGTCTGATGAAGGAGAGACACCTGTTAAAGCCAGCTGAGGAGAGACCAGAAACCTCCCAATGTCCCATAGCTGAAAATGTAAAATGCTTGTTCAAATCTCCCGTTGCAAAAGCAAAAAACTTTGTTCAAACCTCCCCGGCAAGAATTTGTAAGCAAGTCTGGTAGAAGAGAACCAGTTGACTCTCAGACCCGAAAAGAACTATGGGAAATGACTGATATAAGGGAAATGATATAAGGGACTGATATAAGGGGCTGATATTATTATGGACTGATATAAGGGAAATGCATTCTGGGAAAGGTAGTTTTTCCGCTAAAGATGGCGACATTGCCCTGAAACACTTTTGTCAGCTCGAAAATACGTTCATGGTAAACTTAAAATACAGCTTTTAAAATGATAAGGAGGAAAATCGTCTAAGAGTTTAAATGTCAGTTCCAATGAAAAATTGAAAGGATACGGAACTAGGTGCTTCATGGTTTGGGGCTCCGTTGGTAAAATGCCTTATTTACCCTAATAGCTGTGCAAAGTTTTTACGGTAGCTGGATGACAGAAAGCTACCTATAAGAGCAAACAAGCCACTTAAAAATCCTTAAGAAAGCAGTTTATACACTGAACGTTGTCTTAGATATGAAGAAACTTATGTTGAAATTAAAAAAAGTTCTTTGCCTTTTGAACAAACTGCCTGCAATGAGTAATTCCTTTGCAAATCTAATAAGGAGACAAGGAAACAGGCATTCAAAAAAATGACTGCTTTATAGATGGGGAACAAACTTCAGAAAATCTAGCTGTCTTAAAAAAGTCGTTTCACCTGAAAGTTCCTTATAAGAAATCAATGCTAAATATCACAGCTGCTAATAACATCAGGAGTTAAAGCTAATGAAATGAAAATACTAAATCCTGAAAATGCTTTTTCTCAAAGTAAGCTAATGAAGGATATGTTTCATGAAAGAACGTCTATGTTCTTGACTCCTTTGAATAGTAACAGTTTTGGTGAAAATATTGGAACTAACAATCAAGTCAAAATGTTTCAACAAATTCAAGACACTATTCACAAAAGAAAGCTGCCATGCTTTGTGGGCCATATTAGAGTTCACTCCAATCTTCCTGGTCCTTTAGCTGAGGGTAATGCAAAATGGAAAGATCCCTGCTCGGGATTATAGAACGGTCCTGATCCTGTTTTTATATGGGGTTGAGGACATGTTTGTGTTTTTTCACAAGAGGAGAATGAAGCTCAGTGGTTACTGGAGCATCTGGGAAGGAGTATGGAACTAAGGAAAGTCAGCTCCGATGTCGTTCCTATAAAGGAACCAGAATGAAAGTGGCTCAATTTGTTTCTGAGTGGTGTTTCTGAGGTTTTGTCACTGGTTAATGCAAACAGTGAGGAAATAGAATTCGGAGCTGTGCCACTTTTGGCTTTACTAGCTCCTTTAGAAAAATACTTTGTATCACCTAATAGCTGTGCAGTATTTGGCAAAGAGCTTTACAGCAGCTAAATACGATAATTTCACCCTCACGTGAAGTGAAGTTTTTCGGTAGAACGAACCAAAAGTACTACTGTAATAGAAATATTTGTCTGAATTGAAACACATAGGGGAGCTATTATGAATTTGGGTGAAGGGACAGCCTGTAGTTAAAAACCGTTTACCACTGACAGTGCATCTCTGCCGGTCCGGAACAGCTGAGAGAACTTGGCAACTTTGGAGTTTGGCTTCGTCCCGAGAATGTTACAGTCCCCTAACAACAGGTATCACACCTCTATAATGACAACACTCACTAAATCCCAGTATTGTATAGCAAAGCTGACTATAAACTCTAAACTTTAGAAATGATGTACATACTTTCTGTCTAGTTAAGAGAATATTTCTAATAGAGATAGTGATAATAATTAAGAGTAGGAAGTAGGAAGACGAAAATAAGAAGTAAGTTTGTAGAAATTATTCTGTCTTGTTAGATCTGTGTTAAGAAATCTTTAGGTGTTTGCTAAGTTAAATATATGCTAATGGTAGCCCTATATAAGTTTGTAAAATAGATCCATAGAGTTCCTTTAAGAATATAAGCTTGCAAAAACTAAGGTAGTCTTAAGACATGTAGTAATAAGCTTGTAAGATGCTAATTGTAAATGTAAGTTTAAATAAGAAATAAGAAGATGGAATGAATATAAGTATATAAGAAGTAATAAGAAATATATTTGCTAAAGTAGTTCTATAGTTTCCTTAATGAGTATAAATACGTAGATGTTAATATGTTATATGTGAGTTTGTAAAAATGTGTAAATGTTGAGTATGAGTTTATGCTTAAGCACATGTTATATGTGAGTTTGTGAAAGTGTAAATATTGAGTGTGAGTCTATTCTTAATGTATATGGTGAAAGAACCTGAGATACAGAAGTTAGTGTCCTAGCAGACTGCAAAGCAGGCAGTCTGAGCAGTTTTCAAAAGTTCCAGAAGCTAAGAATGGCGGACACCAGAACCAGCACAACAAGGCATCAGCAGCTGAGATCTGTGGAAAATCAATGCAACACAGAAAAACCTGAGCTAACATAAAAAACGGTGCGGTTTAGAATACTACTGTACCTAAAGTCTGTCTGTGAGAACAAAAGTTGCAGAGACGCTTGTTTGAACTAAAATTGTTAACTGCAAAAAGTTTTGGTTGTAAAACGTCTCTTCATATTTTAAAGTGAAAGCCTGATACCAGAATTTATTTCGTTTGAACTTTTTGAACTTAAAATGAGATAAAACTACAAAAAGATTTTGGTTATGTATCTCTTCATATTTGGAAGGCTCGTGCCAGAATTAATCATTTGAATTTTGGAACTTAAGAAATGAAATGAACAATAGAGACTTCATTGCAATGGGACAATTTTGAGTTTACTTATAGTAATGACCTAGGTACTGTTTTCTGGAATTAGGTTAAAAATGGAACTGTTTAAATGAAGAAATTTATTGTTTCTACCTAGAGTCAAGATGTGTATGCATATATGCTGGTGATTCATGAGTTGTTCTGTGTTAAAAATGCAATTGTTTTGTGGAACTGTTTATGTAAAAATGGAATTACTTATGGAACTGGTTTTGTGTTACAAATGGAACTGTTTAAACAGAAAAGTTTGGGTTTTCTAACTAGGCTTGAGATTTTGCTTAAAAAATTAAATGGGAGAGTTAATGTTCCTTAGTCTATTTAAAAAATATTTTCTTGTTATTTGAGTGGATTAATGTTATGTTTTGTTAGTAAGAAATGCAAATGGGTATACTAAAATTTAAAGTGTAAAGAGGTTTATTATAAAACTTCTTCTGGATGTTTTGCTAAAAGTTTTCAAAGTGTGTTAATAGTTAGATTGAGAATATTGTTTTTCAATATGGGTTTGTAGGAATTGTATAAGTTTGGGTTTTTTCTAACTAGGTTTGGGGCTTTGTTTAAAAAATTATAAAGAAAAGGAGGAATTATGAGGTTGAATTATGTTTGTAGAAATTATGTTTAACCTATTGATATTAATGCACCCTAGTTTTGTGGAGTTAAGGAAATATTTAAGTTTGATGTGAATACATCAAAGTTTTTCCTAGGTTCTGTTAGCAAGAAAATTCAAATGATTAAGAGTTAAAGTTGTAAAGCAGAGAAAATTGTTAACTATATATAGCACCATATATGCTAATTCAAATGGTTCTGTTAAGAGTTTGCTTTGAGTTGTGAGATTGGGAGAATTGTGACTATGTATAGCAATATTTATGTTAACCTGTTAATGGTAATGATGAAGCTAAGAGATTCTTTAAGTTTGTAGTCGCCTTAAGAGTTTTTGGTTTAGAAAGGGCTTGAGGCAGCTAAGACTGCTGTAGTCACCTTGGACCTAATTCAAAAGAGAAATGCCATCTTTATCATCCTCTATTCCCATACTGGGAGGTGTAACAGCTATGGAGATTGCTGTAAGCCATTAATAGTTATTTTTTACATATTAAGAAAGGGGGACCTGTGGGAGCCCATTCTCGGGTTCCTCGTGGCTTTACCCAGCAGGTCTGCATAGAGGATGATTAGGACCATGGGCCTGAGTGCAGGTGTCTAAGATGGTCTGCACTTAGCTGTGCTGGGGGAGGAGGTCATTTGCTCCACCCCTTGGTGTCTCTATAAAAACCCTGGGGCCGAGACAGTCGGGGGCCGTTGGAATAGGTTCCAGGCCCTCTCGAGGCTATCCTTTATTTTCTATCTGTTTATCTCTGCAAGATTTTCTGCAATAAATCCTTCTATCTAATATTTCCTGCTGCTCATACTCAAGAAAACTCTGGGAAGCTGTGGGGTTGGTGGGTAAACGCCCCACAAAACCCAAAACCAAACCAAACCAAAAACAAAAATTAAAACAGTATTATTAGCAACAACAAAACAAATAAAAAAAATCTCAGTGTGGAAGCTGTAGTGTGACACAGTGAGTCACACAGTATACCCTTTAGTCCATACATTTTTACTTGTAAGTGTTTATTGCAATTAGTCATTTGTCGTATTTGAGGCCTCTAAAAATACTATCAAACTTTAACATAAATAATGAGTGATCCAGTATAAGGGAAATTTATTCTAGGAATTATTTATTTTAGCATCTCAAAATAATGTATTAACATTATATAAAATAATATATAATAGCTAAATGATTTAGTTGGGAATGATGATGTACTACTAGCTGCCTCCATGTGACCCAGTAAAACAGAAGAGTCAGAATATGAAAAAAATAGACATATTCTAAACAAATAAGGAGAGGAAAGCCTCAGAAATTCACAAAGATATTGACCGGATATCTGAAAATTGTGCAGAAAAACAGTGGTGACTCATGAAAACCAAGCAGAACATAGCTCCAGATTCCTCAAAAAAGGTAAGCCAGGTGGTCTGGAAGATAAGGATCTTGCATTCATTCCTACCTTCAAGAGAAGCCCATAGCCTTTCAAGACTCAAAAGCAGATGGAGGTTTTGGTGAGAGAGTTGACCAGCAGTGAAGAGAAATTTCATTCAAACAGGCTCTGTAACTTGGACAGCATGCTATCTTAAGAGATAACTTATCCTTGGAAACGGAGCCACACTGGAGCCTCTAGGAGGAACAGCTACAAGATTGGGAGATGACATGTAAATAGCTCTAGGGTGAGAGATAGCCCAGGCAAGCAGCTGTGGGAACAGACACTGGAAAACCCATAAAATGCCACATAGATTCAATCCAGAAATAGTGTGCTCAGGGAAAGGAGCCATGTTCTTGGTTGTTGAAAGCAGATCTCAACTGAGAGTGATACTGGAGTTTGATTTCATTAATCTTGAAATCAGCCTAATAGTCATTCACTGCTTTTAAGCCTGAAAACTCTAAAACTTTTGACTCCTACTCAACACACACACACGTCCAGCATCAGAAGATCATGGAATTATAAGGACAGATTTTCCACCTATACAGATTTCATTGCTATGGCTTCTTTTCAATGTCCTAACACAATTGGGAGGCACCTCCTGGTATCCTTCCTAACTTAGCAATATTTTTATATTTTACTATTTTTATAAGCATGTTTTGCTCCTTATCTTCTTTGAAACATTCATCTAATTCTGTTTATACCTTTAGTCATTATCTAACAATCTTTTTTCCCTTTCTTTACTATTCTTTTTGGCTTATGTCTTCCATGTTTTCCCATTTTTCTCTCTACAATAATTTTTATATTATTTTGTTTTTCTTTAAAAATAATGCTTCCTATTACCCCAAATGCACTTATTTAATCTTTCATGTTCTTTTTTGTCTTTTGTAATTTCTTTCTCTTTTTACTTCCCCTCTTTAACATCCTTCTCTACCTGTCCTCTCTTTATTTCATTTATGTAAACTTGCTTCTTTCATGTTTACCTTTTTCACATTCACTATTTTTGAAATTTATCCCAAGGAGACTTTAAAATTTCTTCTCTAATTTCCTCAGTATATTTTTAATTCTCCAAGTACTTACATAACTTCTTTAATTTTCTTTATTATTGACTTTTGGTTGTAATTTATTGTGGTCTCATTAGATGCAAAAATTTTGTATGTGAAATTAATAACCTATTTTGATTTAGGAAAAGTTGCATAGATTTCTGTGAAAAGAAAAAACGTTCTCCTTTGCTGGATCATTGGTGATATAGGCTTTAATTCAATTTTGAGTGTCTTTCTACATCTTGTACAGTTTGATGTTGTTGCCATTGGAAATGAAGCTCTCAAGAATTGTCTGCTCAAAAAGAGGAGCTATAGATAAAGCAGGGAGAGATATCTGATGAAATAGATGATCAAAGTGTACCAAGGAAGTACAACAGGTGTTAAAAAAATAGGCAACATGTCTACTCCAAAAAGACAAAATAAAACAAGCAAACAAACAAACAAACCCAGAAAAAAAGGAAATGACAACCCTAGCTCCTCAACTACTGAGTCCAAAAGTAAAAATGAGCAGTAATTTCAGAGATTACAAGTAGATAATTGCAATGCTGAGCTTGAAGAGGAAAGTTAGTAACATAACAGAAAACATCAGCAAAATGGATAACAAAATCCATTGGTGAAAGAGGAAACAATATGGAATGAAAATTCAATGATGAAATTGTGATCTACAAACTAAGAGCAAATGACAGACAAAATTAAGAAATTAATTTTATGAACAAAACAATAAAATTATAATTAGTTAATATAATACTCAAGATTGAGTTTTACATAATATATACATAAATTATTAATGAAAACCTACAAAATTGGACATTGTGGTGCATGCCTTTAATCCCAGCAATCGAGAGGCAAAGGCAAGTAGATCTCTTGTGAGTTGAAATCCAGCCTCATCTACAGAGTGAGTTCCAGGACTACCAGGGCTGTTACACAGAGAAACCCTGTCTTGAAAAACCAAAAGAACAAAAAACTCATGAATATTGAAATATATGGTACAGAATAATTAAAATTGTTTATAAGGTAATTAATACTTGTAAATTGGTCTAAAAATCCAATGCAATCTTTAGCAGTAGTTAGAAACTGGAAAGCTAATCCAAATATTTATATTTACATGGATTTGGCTTTGAAGTAACAAGATAATTTTGATTCATAAGAAAAATAGAATGATTTTCTTTTCAATTTTAAAGAAACTAAAATAACCAATAACCTGAGCTATGTATCTGTGACTAAAGAAATAACCATTATTTTGTGACCAGTCACATTTTTAACAAGGATGTCAAGACTATTGAGTAGAGAAAGTCTAGTCTTTGCAACAAATAGTGCTATGAGCAATGGATATAAATGTAAACATATTTCATAGTATGTACAAAAATTCAGTGAAAGTGGATCAAAGAGCAAAGTTATAAACATTTCATAAGAAAATCTGGGAACTGGTAAGATAACTCTGTAGGAAAAATGACTGCCACACAAACATGAAAATCTGAGTTTGACCCACAGAATCCTCATATAAAAGTCAGGCATATAGTGATGGGAAATTGTAACTCATCTCTAGGGAGGCAGAGAATAACAAATACCTAAGGTTCATTGACAAGCCAACTTAGCTTATTGGTTGAATTGTAGGCCACTGAGAGGCCCTGGATCTTCTGGTCTCCATAGGCACCTGTATAAACACACACACAAAAAACCTTAAATTTTTACAAAGTTGTACTGCTCCTGATGAACAACACCCAAAATGTTTCTATGGTCTCTATACATACAAGGTCAACTACATAAGCAAAAACATGTGTACATATGATCATACTTGTGAATGTGTGTATTTGAGCACATATGCATGCACACAAACACATATACACTTACAAATTCAAAGGAAATAACTATAAGTCATCATGGCTTTGGATTAGGGAATGGCTTTTTGGAACTTTCCCCCTTACTATTAGAGAGTAAACAATTTTAAAGTTTCATTTCATATAAATATTTTTTGTTTCAATGAACATTATAGTGAAATGTAAAACAATAACCAAATATAAAGAAAACACATGTGAATCATTTATATGAGAAGGCTCCTCTCTATGTACAAATAACTGCTAAATGTCGACCAAAAAAGAATCAATAATTCAGTTTTCATAAGTTGTACTAATTGTAGGAACAGATATCAAAAATTGTAATTAAACATAAAATGAAATGGAAATTTCCCATACTGTTGGATTAAAGAAAAGTAAAAAAAATGGCATAATAATAGATGTTGACAAGGTTGTAAAAAAAATCACTTCAGAAATAATGTTTTCCATTTACTCAACACATAATTTCCACGTGTTAGTAACTTAAATCTCAGGTATATATAAAGACATTTAAAACCACATGTACTCACAGTAACGTGGTCACAAATTCTCATTACAGTATTCATAATTTCTGAAACCTGAAACTACCAAAATATCCATAAACTAAAACATAGACTTTACTTAGTCATAACAAGAAATGCTGTGACATGCTACATCATGGATTAAGCTTGAAAGTAATATGCTAAGTCAGATAGAAAAGACTCATACTCATTTGTACATTTAATTAAATACATAGAAAAAGGGACATTGAGATAGAAAATGGACTGATTCACATCAAGAAGGATCAGTTGAATGTAGAAATGTGTGTTTTTGAGATTTTAAAATTATTCCAGAATTGGGTAGTAGTATTGTTTGAATGAGAACTATTCCCCATACTCTTGGGCATTTGAACATGTAGTCTCCAGTTGATGATTTAGGTTGTGCTCCCTTGCTAGAGGAAGTCTATCACTGGGGCAGGCTCTGAGATTAAAAATCCTCACCTATTCATCTAAAAAATCAACAAAATGATTTATAATGATATTTACTATATTCATAGATTAATGATTTATCCAGTCATCATCAGAGAAGCTTTCCTCTTGGAGCAGATGAGAACAGATGCAGAGACCCACAGCTGGATATTATGTGAAAGAGAGTCTAAATTCCAGGTTTACATCAAATCCCTCCCCTCAGAGTTCAGGGAATCCTGTTGAAGAGGAGGTGGAAAGATCTTAAAAGGCTGATCGATTGGGGGAGAGACTAAGAGAACAAGGCCCTCTGAATCAACTAAGCAAGGCTACAGAGACTGAGGCAGCAAATACAGGGCCTACATGGGTCTGCATCAGTTCCTTTGTGAATTCAGTATGTCTATTAGCTTAGTATTTTATGGGACTCCTGACTGAGAATGAGTGTTTTTCTCACTCTTGTGCCTGCTCTTGGGACTCTTCCTGTTGGGTTGCCGTTTCCAACTTCAATGTGATAGTGTTTTCTTCATCTTATTATATTTTATTTTGTCATGTTTGAATGTTATCTCTTAGATGCTTGTTCTTATCTAAAGAGATAGAAAGGGAGTGAAGCTGGGGGAGAGGGGAGGTTGGGAGGAACTGGGAGCAACAGAGGGAGGAGAAACTATAATCAGGATATATTGTACGAGAAAAAAAATCTTTCTGTAGCTATGAAAAAACGCCTAGTCTGTGCCTTACTTTTGTCATTTGGAAGACAGTGATATTACTAGAATCTCTTACAAATTTGAGCTGTTATGTGCAGAGGTATTCATGAATATGAACAATTTTTGAGTTCTTGTACTTTAATTTCTGTATTTATGATCTTGATCTTGGTTGGTTAAGGGACCTGACCCTAGTTTGAAAGTTGAGGTTACTGTGGATGTCTGTCTCTCATTATATGTCTTTCTATTAGCATATATTAATTATACAAGATAATGGATTTCATTGTAACTTTTCATGCACTCACTTAACATACTTTTATAATACTCATGCCCTACTATTATCCTCCCTTGTAAGAAGAAACAGGAGCTGACATGCAATGTGAACTCAAACACTTTTCCTTTGATCCTCTTCCTCTTTTCAAACACTAATGCTGATGTATTTCATTTTTTTAATAATTATTATTGAAAATAATATTTTCATGCAATATATTCTGATCACAGTGTTTCTGGTGATAACTGAATACATAAACATTATAAAATTCTTGGAAAATATATACTTCCAAAATTCTTTTCTTTCTTTTCTCACTGACTCCGCTTAGGTAAACCTGGTCAGTATGTTTTGATGTCTTTAACAAGAAACATCAATAACTAGAAATTACTTTGATACTGAGCCCTGAAAGAAATATTAAAGCTATGAGTTACAAAACACTGAGGTGCTTGCTTAGAGAAAATAAAAATAGACATATAGAGAAAATAATGCCATACTCATGTATACATACTATATATAGTAACATATAAACATTCTGGGAAGGGGAGTATGATTTACCACTTGGGGGCATACAGAGTTATCATGTTTGTCTGTTTTCTTTGTATAGACCATTATATTTACCTTTTATATTTTTCCAAAATTTAGTTTTGTATCTTTTTGCTTGTAGTTAATGTGAATCAAATCCGTTCTCATGTTATTTAAATATAGAACAATTTTGGAACGTTGCCAAATTTGTATAATTATAAATAAATAAATATCTTCATATACAAAAGTTAGTATTCATTTTAATTTATTTTCTTTCTGATTTTTGGTTTTTGACTAGTCCTATACCATGTGGAGCCCAAGATGGGCTGTTTTTTCTTACATATTCCAGGATGACAACAAACACACAGAAATCCTTCTGCTTCAGTCTGAATTATGTGATTACAAATGAGAGCCACTGAACACATCTTGACCTATTTTCTTAAAAATTAAATTTAGTAATTACAATTTTGGACCTAATGATGTAGAGTTAATAATATATGGCAATTCTATACATTCAGCAAAATTTCAACTGCATGCTTAAAATATTCTCTTTCATTCTCAATATGTGGGGAAAGAATATTTGGAATCCAGATTAATTGGACTTCGAGTCCTCTCTCATTGTGACAAAGTCTGAAGGCTGCTAAATGGTAAAGGCAGAGCTAAACATTTATAAATGGTTAAAGAAGAAGGGACAATACTACTGATTTCCTGTATTTATGACTGGTGTTATTTAGAGGAGCCCTGAACTTAATTCATCTCTGTTGCAACTATCACGTAATTGGTAATACTTTTGGAGAGAGAAGGGTTTCACATTTTCATTTTGCACTTTGTCCTATTCAGGAAAGTATTCTTACCATAGGAATAACCCAAGAATTGGAAATTAAATGACACGTTCTGATATTTTATAGTCATATGGCACTGTTTCAGTTACTTTTCTCTTGCTGTGAATAAACACCATGACCAAAGGAACTTAGATAAGGAAGGGTTTATTTGGGGCTCACAGTTCCAGAGTGATAGAAATTTATCACCATCATGACAGTGAGTATGGCAGCAAGTAGCCAGGCATGTCACTGAAGCAGCCACTGAGATCCAGATCCACAAAGAGGAAGTAAAGAGTACACTGTTAATGGTGGTGGCAGGAGGTTAGGTATGTGGGACATCATTAAAAATCTTAAACCCACTCCCAGTAACACATCTCCTCTGACAAGGCTACATATCCCAACCCTTCCAAAAGACCCTAAATGTCTTCAAATGCCTGATACTTGTGGCAGACATCTCATTCGAATGACAACAGGTATGTAAATTTGTAAAAGTTAAAAGAGTATAAAAACCAGCTGTTCAGATAAAAAAAAAAACCCAGAATTAAAAAAAAATAACAGAATAGTTCCGTCTTTTCATTATACTGCTTTAAATGAGACAGCCCCTTTGGCTCACAGCTCCATCATGAATTCTGTAAAGATCTCTTTAATTTCTAGTAAACTTATATCAATCATTTTCCACTATCCTATTATTATTCACTATTTGCATTAGCCAGCTTTCAGTTATTGTAACAAAAAATATCTGAAAAACTTGATTTAAATGAGAAAGGAATTATTTTGCTTCATGTTTTTAGAGATATGACCTATGGTAAGTTATCTCCATTAGTTAAAGACTGTGGCCAGATAGAAAATGATGGCAGAGCTTGTAGTAAAGTAAAGCTACTCACCTAGTGGCAGCCAGGCAGCCAAGAGGTAGAGTTGTCTTAAGAAAGTTCTTCCCCAAAAAATAAAAAGAAAGTTCTTTCCCCTAAACTAATTAAGCTATGAATTTGTGAATGGACTATTATTAAGATAAGAGCCTTCATGACTGAATCACCATAAAAAAATCCTTCTTTTGTACATATTATACTGAGTATAAGAATTTTAACACATGAGCATTTCAACACTGCTTCTCACTTTTGCTTTGTCTTATCTTAGATCTCTTTCTCATACTTGATTTCTAGGAGTGGTGTCTATAACATTATTGACTTCCATTTGAAGAAATTTAGTTTGTAAGTACAGCTTGTTGGAAAAGATGTGGAAGTAGTTCTTTCTGATAGCTTGTTTTACTGTGCTATACTTATTTCAATTCATAAAACCATATCAATACATTTTCAAGGTAATGCTTTCTGTGGATTTCAATAAATATATTGAGACATGGATACACAATTAAAGTATCATGCAGAATAATTTCATTACTGTCAAAATGTCTTGTATTCTTCCTGTTCACTAATCCTCCCCATTTCTCCTAAGTGATCCACACTTGCCTAGATATGTCAGTCAGTGAGACTTGTCATTTACACATCCTTGTGCTTTTGGGAATGCCACATAGTTCTTTGTAACTTTTCAAACTGACTTTTGAAACTTAGCAACAGGCTTTTAGCAATGTTCCATGTCTATTCTTGGATAGCTTATTTCTTTTTAGCTCTGAATAATACTCCATTGCATGAATGTGTCATGGATTGTTTATCATTCATCTACTGGAGAACATCTTGGTTCCTTTGTAAGTATTGACAATTACAGATAAAAGAAACTATAAATATCTGAGCACAGATTTTTGTTGAACCTTCATTTTCGTCTTACTAAGAAAAATATAAAGTAGTGTATTGTTGAGAAAGAGTGATGTAAGACAGGGCAGGTTGCATATCCTGCTCTTTTTCTTGTCCCTATGGATTTTCTGATATGACAATTGGACATTTATTGCTTCGTTCTTCCAAGTCAAAGTCTTTAATTTTACCTTCCCCATCTGCAATTTGTTCCATCAGCATAATAAGATAAAAAGCAGAAGCGATATGCTATTAATGTTAAGGAAATCCTCTTGAAATTCCTGTTTGTGTGTTCAAAAGGCAATTTTGTATCTCAGCTATCTTCCACACAGTTTTCTTTCCTTTCTATAGTTAATAATATTAAGTATTACATAATAAGATGTATATCAAAGTTATTTAAGAGATTAATTTTACAGAAGGAACATTTAAACAGGAGTGATAGATAAATTGAACAGGTCCTTTTGTGGGGAGATTTAAAATAAAAATAAAACCATGCTTAACTAATATCTACGCACCTGATTTTAGTCAATCATTTAGTTACTCAAATTTCTTCCTCCACTCATGATAATAAAGATATCAACACTGTTTTGAGTTTATTTCTTGCCTGTATAATTAACAAAAACCACTCCTGAACCTTTCTGTTCTTTCTTTCAAGTTCTTTCAATGATATTTCAGTTTGGTTTCCTGGCCCTTTAAACCAGGAGCTGGTGCTAATGTATTAACAACCAACTGACTAGTAATTACCTATATTTTCCAATATAATATATTATCTATATTTTCCAATGTAATATATCATATATTAATGTGTATATAATGTATATATACCATTTACCAAATATGAAGAGTTTCAGAATTTGGAAAAAGTTTAAGAATTTTTAAGAGTATCTGAATAACATTGCATCCTTTTTCTCACAACTGTCTATGAAGGAAAGCTATGTAGTTCACCCATGTCAGTATTTAATATTTACCTAACAACATTATTGTTTTAGATAATCTAAAAATGCATATTCTACCCTCCTATTTCTCACAAACCCAGATTTCTGAAAGTATGTTTGCCACCACCGACTAAAACTCTAATTCCAATGACAGGTTTCTGACAAGTATTTTCTTGAGTTCTTACTACTGCAATTTCTCTTTTTTTTCCTTGGCACCCTTTCTTCTCTTGTCATCTCGGACTCATCCTCACATTTTCTTCTTACCTTTCTGGTGTTCTTTCACAATTTCCTGCAGACACGTCTTCTGAGAATGAGAAAAATTAATCTCTGACTTGCTTCATGCTCTGGTGGCTGAGTTGAGAAATACTAATAATCCTAGTAATAAATATTCTGGTATCTGATACTATATGAGGCATCTAAATGAAACTTGTACTTACACAGAAGGCATCACACACACACACACACACACACACACACACACACACACACACATTTACAATAATAAAAACATAGTCTAGAATTACTTTTAGATTAAGAATTCAACAGTTTTAATAATGGTGATTATAGCTCTGACAATGTGGTTAGGAAATATATTACTAAATAATAAAATCACTTGTATTGAGTCTTTTCATAACATTAAAATACTTTTGAAAATTCAAAACACCTTATCTAACCATATTCATAAAACTAAAGACTTTTTCATATAAAATTATAACACTAATTATGAATTACGTTGTCTCTCAAAATTCCCTAAGGCATTGCTTCATTAAAACCACTTATTGCTTTAACCTCCAGCTATAACTCTTAAGACATGTCATGAGATACAGCATGTGACTGCAAAAATATATACAATAAGGGAAAACTACAAAGCATTTAACAAATTGTATTTTGAGAATTTCTTTCAAATTTCCAAGGTACTGTGTAATCCTGGGGGAGATTTGCATTTCATAAGTTTTGCTGTGGTATTGTTTTCCTTTGTTTCTGAATTTTTTGTAAGATATTACCAAAATGGAGATAGTTCTTACCATTTCGGTGACAGAGGGAAATGTCTCAAGTAGGACAATGAATAAAGTAATCCGAGTTAGTAAAGCTACAATACTGTGAAATGTAGCAGTTTTGTAATCTTTGTTTTACATCTAGTATCCTCCTATGAGTGAGTACATACTATGTTTGTCTTTCTGAGTCTGGGTTACCTCGCTCAGGATGATTTTTTTCTAGATCCCTCCATTTGCCTGCAAACCTCATGATGTCATTGTTTTTCTCTGCTGAGTAGTACTCCATTGTGTATATGTACCACAATTTATTTATCCATTCTTCGGTTGAAGGGCATCTAGGTTGTTTCCAGGTTCTGGCTATTACAAACAATGCTGATATGAACAAAGCTGAGCAAGTGCCCTTGTGGTATGATTGAGCATTCCTTGGGTGTATGCCCAAGAGTGGTATAGCTGGATCTTGGAGGAGATTGATTCCCAATTTTCTAAGAATGCGCCATATTGATTTCCACAGTGGCTGTACCAGCTTGCATTCCCACCAGCAGTGGAGGAGAGTTCCCCTAGCTCCACATCCTGTCCAGCATAAGGTGTCTTCAGTGTTTTTGATCTCAGCCATTCTGACAGACGTAAGGTGGTATCTCAGAGTCATTTTGATTTGCATTTCCTTGTTAATTAGGGATGTTGAGCAATTCCTTAAATGTCTTTCAGCCATTTGAGTTTCCTCTGTTGAGAATTCTCTGTTTAGTTCTATAGCCCATTTCTTAATTGGACTGTTGGGCATTTTGATGTCTAATTTCTTGAGTTCTTTATATATTCTGGATATCAACAAAGATGACTAGACTGCTACTCACAACTCCAGGGAGGCTACCTAGAAAACAGGACCCCAAGAAAGACACAGGGATCACCCAATGACAGAGAAATGGATGAGATCTACATGAACAACATGGACATGAGTAGGGGTAATGAAGGGCAAGGGTCAAGGGAAAGAGAGCTTAGGGGAGCGGGAGATCTCAGCTGGATCAAGAACAGAGAGGGAGAACAAGGAATAAAAGACCATGATAAATGAAGACCACATGAGAATAGGAAGAAGCAAAGTGCTAGAGAGGTCCTCAGAAATCCACAAAGATACCCCCACAATAGACTACTGGCAATGGTCGAGAGACAGCCTGAACTAACCTACTCTGGTGATAGGATGGCCAAACACCCTAATTGTCGTGCTGGAAGCCCCATCCAATGTCTGAGGGAACCGGATGCAAACATCCATGGACAGGCCCCAGGTGGAGCTCCGGGAGTCCAATTGGCAAGAAAGAGGAGGGTTTGTGTAAGCGAGAATTGTTGAGACCAAGGTTGGATAAAGCACAGAGACAGATGGCCAAATGAATGGAAACACATGAACTATGAACCAATGGCTGAGCAGCCCCCAACTGGATCAGGCCCTCTGGATAAGTGAGACAGTTGATCAGCTTGATCTGTTTGGGAGGCATCCAGGCAGTGGGTCCTGTACTCAGTGCATGAGTTGGCTGTTTGAAACCTGGGGCTTATGCAGGGAAACTTGGCTCAGCCTGGAAGGAGGGGACTGGACCTGCCTGGACTGAATCTGCCAGGTTGAACTCAATCTTCAGGGGAGTCTTTGCCCTGGAGGAGATGGGAATGGGGAGTGGGCTAGGGGGAAGGTGGGGGGGGCGGGCAGGCAGGGAGACAACAGGGGAATCCGTGGCTGATATGTAGAACTGAATTAAATTATAAAATAAAAAAAAATACTGTGAAAAGAAGCCATGATCACCCTTTATGTTGTTTATGATAAAAATGCAGCACTAGACATGGTAGCACATGCTCCTTAAGCAGAGAATTTGAGAGGCAGAAGCAATCAGATTTCTGTGAATTCCAGGCCACACTACATAGGAAGCTCTAATTAACCTGAAGCTACATAGTGAGATCTTGTCTTAAATCAAAACTAAACAAAGCAAGCAAGCAAACAAACAAAATTGCAAGCCTTCAATTTGACAGCAAAAAAAGGACAATTATGATTTCAACCTTGCTTTGAATCTTGGCTGCTGTGTTGGGAATATGACCTTGACTCATATCTTTGGACAAAGGATAGTGAAAGTAACCTCAATGCTTAAGACCTGTAGAATATTCATAAAGATTCATACAAGATTAGACATTTAGTTACACTGAGGAAAGCATTAATAACAAGAGAGGTTTCAGTGATTACAACCTACCTTGGAGTCTCCTTAATAGCACAGCACTAAAAATTGCTTATAAATTAATGAAATCTCTAGGATGTTTAGTGTTGTCAGTGTGGTGGGATATATAATCACCTGGGAGGTGGGTATCTGGATATGCCTGTGAGGGATTAGCCTGATTACACTAATTGATGTGGGGAGACTTGTCCATTGAGGGTGACACCATTCCCTGACTAGGATCAGGGACTATATTTAAAATAGAGAAACCAAGCTGAGCATGAAAAAATATGTATCCAACATTGTTCTCTGATCCTGATTACAGAAGTGTGGTAACCAACTCCCTTCAACCCTTTGCTGTGATTCCCCACTGTGGAGTATAACCAGGGACCATAAACCGAAATTAAAGTTTTCTCCTCTAAGCTTCTTTTGTCAGAGTATTTAATTGCAGCAAAAGGAAAAAGACATTAATCAAACTCATCACTCTGATAGTGAGTACACTTATTGGCAAACGGTCCACACTATTAGATAAATCTAGCTTTAAAACTCCTATATATATTTGCCATTCCCTGAGACAAAAAGTTAAATATGCAATGAGTGAGCAATGCTTATTAGGAATTTAGGCAACCAGTGAAAGTTGAGTATTCTGATATTAACACACACTTAAATACATAATGTACATGTGCTATATATAGTAGTTATATTTATTGTTTGTCTAGCACTGAAAATGGGCAATTCTGTCTAATTCTAAGAGCAAGGACAGAGGATTAAGAGTGATTCATGAAAAAATTCTCATCACCACTATCTACCGAATAAAGCTATCAATTTAGAAGAACTCCTATGTGTTAGAGGACTTTACAAAATGTGTACCAGTAAATGAGCACTTCATTGAAACAAATAACAGATCTGCTTAGTACAGAAGTCATACAGATGAACCTGTTCCTGGGATACCACTTCTTCATTAGTGGATAGAATGAGGTGAAAAAAATTCTGGTGGGCTTCTCTGGAACTCATTATCAAATATCGAGCCTTCTTTTTGTGGTAAATGAAATATATTCTTTCACCTGTGCTTAAAATCTCATCCCTGCCCTTTGACTTCTTTGGTCTTGTCATATTAATCTTCATTATTTACTTTCTACTGGCTATTTTGTTATTTTCTTTTATTAAAAATGCTTGTTAATATTTCAAACCAATTCTCTTTAAGAATATTTAATGATAACTCAGCATTGTCACAATAGAAAAGTCCTGTAATCATGAATCTTACCCAATGATTACCCAAAAAGCCTTACCCAAAAGCCTAACTGAGCACCAAAGACCTACTTATAATGCTCCCACACACTGAAGTCCACTCCTGAGTGTTCACCAGGTGGGTAGTGAGTGTGCACCATCTGGGTGAGTCCCACACACCCCCTGCATGCCACTACTACATGCCCAGGCCCATCTGTAGTCCCACCTGAGTATGAATCATATAGGTGAGTCTCCAAGACTCACACCTGCACTGCCTCTATCTGCTCAGACCAATCCAGAGCTGCACCAGGATGGCTACTGTCTGAGTAAATCACCCCAAACCTCCTCTACTTTCAGGCCTCTCCTGGGGTCAAACCCACTTGTGTTCTCTAAGTGAGTCTCCTCCAGTCCCTAGCCTTGCTCTACCCCTCCATGTCCAGATGCAGACATGAGTCACAATCACACACTCTTTTGGTGAATATGGCCCAAATCCCTTGTCACATACCACTTTTCTATACCAACTAACTACCTAGGAGCCACATCTTCATGCTTCATCTGGTACCACTGAATTGGAATCAACTAAGTGTCTTAAAAGTAAGCACTAAGTATTGGAAGGATATTTCATACCTGATCAGAAATAAACTAAGTTTGAGCAGTGGGAAAAACTAAAACAAAACAAACAAAAAAGCAATTTTCACTCAGCAGAGGTAGACTAGAGTCCCATATCAGGCAATCAATGAAGTCAGTCTTCATGCATAGGTCTTGTTCACAAAAAATACGAACAACAAAAAAGACAAAGACTACCCCACCAAAGAAACCCAAACAGTCCTATTGAAATGTTTTCTAATGAGAATACCCTAGATGAACTCCATAATACATAGCTTAAAAGCACAATCAGAGACATGATAAAATAAATATAAGGAGTATAAAAATGACACACAAAAATATCTCAAGGAACTTAAGGAAGAAAATAATAAATGTCTGAGTGGTCTGAATGAAGTCCCAAGAAACACAAACATGAAGTTAAATGAAGTGATAAAGACAATTCTGGATTTGAAAGGAAATTCAACAAAGAGGTAGAAATACTGAAGAAAATTGAGTTGAAATAAAAATGGAATTGAAAATTTCAGTACCCAATGTAGAAAACTCAGGGCAAAACCTTGCTGGTAGAATGGAAATATTAGGACAAAATAAAGGTGATAAGTGCATACCTAGCATCATCAACTAAATGAAGAAAAACAAGAAGCAATCCTATTAAAATAAGGAATGAAACAGTGCTGTTCAGTATCCTCACTCCTTTTAAATATAGTACTTGAATCCCTAGTTAGAACAAGAAGACAAGAGAAAAAGATTAAAGGGATACTAACAGAAGAAGAAGTCAAACTATTCCCATTTACAGATGATAAGATGTTATGCATACGACATTTGAGTTGTTGATCAGGAGGGTCTCAGAGGCCTCCTAAAACAATTTAGGCTATTGTCACTGTCTTTGGTTACATCCAGACTTGAAGGTACGACATTCTTGCTGAAGACACACTTTCTTTAGACACAAGACTTGGAGCAGTCTAGGTGGAACTGATTTGGAAGTCTCTTTCTGAGTACCTGCTCTCACGTGAATGGGCCATTCAATCTGCCAAAGAAGGAAACAAAGAGTAGCCCTACCAAGCTGCAAAGCTTACAAACAACAGTGACCAACTGTAACACAAATTACTAAGAGGTCTTATTAATAAAAAACCTAAAGCCAGGTATTGGGGTGAAAGCTGAAAGATCAAAGAAACAGAACAAGCCACAGCCACTAGCCTATGTCTACAAAATCCTCAGCCTCAAGAGAGAGACTTCCTGCTTACTCACGCCTTATATACCTTTCTGTGCATTGCCATCTTACTTCCTTCCTAGTGCTGGGATTAAACGCATGTGCCACCACACTTGTCTTTGTTCCCATTGTGGCCTTGAACTCACAGAGATCTCTATGGATCTCTGCCTCCCGAAAGTTAGAATTAAAGGCACGTGCTACCACTGCCTGACCTCCATGTTTAATATAATGGTTGGCTTTGTCCTCTGATCCCCAGGCAAGTTTTGTTGGGGTACACAATGTATCACTACAACCAACTCAGGAAAGATAGTTTCAGTGGTGTATTAATGGCACTTTGATCACAGGGATAACCAACAACTGCCAATTGGATTAAAGGCCTGACAATAGAAGGGAACTGACTGATGCCTGACACTATGAATGCAACCAACTAGACCCTAGAAGAGAAGCTACTACCATCAATTTTCTAAATTAATACAGGTTCTAACTATACTCTAAATATGTATTCTTTATAAGGGGGAGGGATTTTCTTATTTTAGATTCCAGGTAAGTTGGACTGGATGTGAGAATGCCATGGGTGATGTGAGAAAACGCATGGCACATGAAGGTAAAGAGGTACAAGAGACTTTTGGTTTATATATAGCAATTTGTATGTCCATTGCAGTAGAATCTGGAGGGAAGGACAAGGCTCAGATAGCATAGCCTCTGATCCTGATAATTGCAAATGAGAGACTCTTAGTCCTCACATTATGGCCCTAGGAAGTCACCAGTCTGTGTATGCAAAAACTGAGAGACAAAAAAATCATCCAGAACCTTTAGAAAGAATGGTGACAAGGGACTAAAATAAAACTCAGCCAATATCACCTTCTCCAAGATTGGCTATGTTTAGTTTTTTTTTTTATTTAAAGTAATCTCTGTCATGTGTATGTAACTGAGAAGGGGGGGGGGCTCCTCTCTATACATCCAGAAACTGAGATGTGGAAGGAAGCCTGAATTTTGCTGATTGGAGCAGGGTGGGGGGAGAATGGTGGAGGGAGGTCAGGCTCTTGTCACTTTTTCCTGTCCCACTTAGCATCCTAGCTTCATAAAGATCTCTTATATGGGCAGGCTTGGAACAAGCTGACTCTACCATCCAACTCCAGGTGCCCAGGTGACACAGATTTCACAAAAGGTCACTCCACTGTCACTGACACATTCCTGTTACTTGCAAAAACAGCTTCTGCCTTAAGGACAGTAGGCCAGCAGTCCCTTTTGGTGAAAGGGGTTCCATCTTGAGTACGTGTGTTAGTAGACCATAGAAGCAAAGTTGCCAACTTCACAGCTGCTGTTGTTATGCAGTGGTCACTGACCCAGCTATGGACACTGGCACTGCCCTACCCCTGCTGGTGTGAGCAAGAGGCCCAGAGGAAGTGCAGAGAACCAGGTAGGAGTCTGAATTACACCTTTCCACAACTTGGGCATGTAGCAGTGTTCCTGGGGTGGTTCCCAGAGCATACCTCAAGTTCTCTTGGGCCAGATCTCTGAGCCCAGTGCTTAAGGATTACTTGACATTTGGCCCAATTCCTTAATACAGAAGTAGCATCTACCTTGGATAAAACACACGGAGATAGATGGAGAGCTATGGCAGGAACATGGATGCCCTGGCATCCACTCATCCAGTGACTCTGAGATGCAATTCCCCATAGCCAAAAGGGCAGGGAGGGGATCTCCTGAAGATCTTGACATTCTCTATGGGAACTAGCCAGCCTCTAATCTGGAGTATCTGCAGTTGCTAGGTGTGCCAAGGCAGGGAAGCAGGACTAGTAACAGCCTCTGGTTTCAGAAAGCCTTAAAGAGTTCTCCTTGAGTTCTAGGGAGAGGTCAGATCTGCTTGTCTCTCCTGGTCAAGTGGGAGCAGATTAGGTGTGGCCTGGGGGATTTTCCAGACTAGTGGCCTCTGTGGCTTGGCATGTCCATTTTCCAGACTGAATCTCCTCATCTCCAGGAGATCCTGTCAGTCCATAAACACCAATAAGTGCTCAAGACAGCCCCTTGAGTCGGTAAAATGGGGAGGCAATCCATGTTTATGTGTCCAGGGCTAAGGGGTTTCTTGGGGCAACGCCTCTCAGAAAGAGTGAGATGGGTTGGTGGATCACCCTATATAACAACCAGACTGAGGATCTTGTCAAGAGATGGCCCATGGGGTCTATGTCAAACAGTGTTGGTGCAAGGGTGGCAGGAAGCAGTCCTCCTATGGCAAGAAGCCTCATATTTTCTGATACAGAGGGTGGGTGAAGAATGAAGTTTATGTCTTCTTCCTGTCTAGCTAAATTTTCCTCCTCTCTGCTAGGCATCTTCCCATTCTAAACCCCAATCAAGGATGCTGAGCTTGAGTGAAGGTCCCCAAGTGCCTTCTGATGAGGCCAGGCCATGAACTTTCCATAAGTCTCAAGAGGAAGAAGAGGAAAAAGGGAGGCAACAGAGGGGACAAAGGGACCTGGACCCAGATCTTTTGAGCCAGTGAGTTCTCATGCTGATGCCCTGGAGTTATCTAGGCTGACTGAGGTAGGGAAAGGAAACAGGGAAAAGGCTTCTTGGGAGGGGGGTGGCCACTAATGGGCTGTCAGAAATACCAACTGGGATCTGAGTGTGCTGGGGCAAGAGAAAAGGAGGATGGCGGGGGATTCCAGTTGGACTGAGAAGGTTCAGAGCCTCAGGAACAGCCACAGGGACCTCTGCAAGCAGAGTATCTGGAAATACTCCTGCCCTGAGGACCTGACCTCTGTGAAATCAACACCTCCAGGATCACCCAATCTAAGTCTCTTCAGCCAGGGCATTGAGTATTACCTACCTGGGTACACTGAGGTCTTGAAGCTGTGGGGGTTGCAAATAGATGTGCTGCCTTTTGATGGGTAAGGAAGGACGCTTCCTCTGGTGGTCTCTAGCCTAAGGGATATCAGCCCTGGCCCAAGCCTTAGCACTGGTCCATGGAGAATTAAAAATACCAGAGAAAATGTGGTGAAAAATCATTCCCTAATGCCCTCTCATCACCACCTCCTCATGTGCTGCCCTGCACCCAGAGCCTGCACATGGCCAGAAAGCAGGAATCTCCTTCATCTCAGACATCTCAGAGCTCCAATGAGGAAGCAGATATGGAAAGTTGAGGCTGGTGGCTGTGGAGGTCTCTACATATGTCTATTCATCTGTCTATGTGCTGGACTGTCAAACCTTGGCCTCTAGCATCTCCAAAATGTTTGTGTGTGGTCACTTTGAACTGCAGTTTTAAAGTATAAAACTGTTGCACAGACCAGGCTGTGGTGGCGCATGACTTTAATCCCAGCACTTGGGAGGCAGAGGCAGGTGGATCACTGTGTGTTCAAGACCAGCCTGGTCTACAGAGCGAGATCCAGGACAGGCACCAAGCTACACAGAGAAACCCTGTCTCGAAAAACAACAACAAAACAAACCAAAAAAGGAAGGAAGGAAGAAAGAAAGAAAGAAAGAAAGAAAGAAAGAAAGAAAGAAAGAAAGAAAGAAAGAAAGAAAGAAAAACTGCTGCACAACCTTGGTTGCTGTCTGCTGCAGCAAGGTCAGTGTCAGCAGCAGCTAGCTTGTCCTCTATGGCTCCTCATGGTGCTGACTCAACTTGTAGTTCTGCAGTGCCCCATGCAACAGGTTTTGCAGTTTCTGCACAGCCTCTAGGACCTCACTGTACATGGAATCTGAGTTGGCAAGGCCCAGGGCCTTGAATATCACAAACTCCTCAATTTCCTCCTTGAGCTTCTTGTACCCTCTCACAAGCTGCATGATGGCTTGGTAAAGTTACATCGACAGCTTGACATCATAGGACAGTGAGAAGTACAGGACACCCAAGATGAGAATCTCCATATAGTCACTGTGCAAAGATTTATCTGGTTCCCCAGTGATAGATTTGATAATCCAAGGATGTGCTTGGCCTAGCTAATGATGATCACAAACTTTGTATTTGCTAGGTTACAAAGACTGTCATACCAGGGATATGAGGCATAGCAAACAGCTTGTCTAGCTCAGCCACCAGTACATATGAGACAATCTTAGTCAGTGGCTTTTTATCAGGTAAAGAAATCTGTTAGCTTACATATGGACAGTTCTCTTAGTCACTTTTACTGCTAGTGGCCTCCTTGCCCTCAGTCAAAGCATCCATCTTCTTTAAGCATCCCACTTTGAAGAAATACACTAAGCTGCAAACCTGATGGGACTTGGCCTTTGTTTGATGACCTCACACTGGTTGGTGGCCAGGCAACTGTACTGGATGTTTCCTTGAATATTCCATTTCTGAAAGTCTTGTAGGCCTCATAGGAGATCACACCACAGTTGTAGCTAGAAGTAATGACCCCTCATAGGAGGTACAGACCCTTAGGCATGGCTTTGAGCATGTACTTGCATTTAATGGTCAAGTTCTCCATGATACAACTAAGAGAGTTCTCACAGTTCTTATGCCACAGGATGTCTCTTAGTAATTCATCTGTAAACACAGACCATTGGCTTGGGTGCCCAGGGCCATGCCAAAGCTACCACTGACATCAAACAAGCTACTGGGGCTCTGGTGACTGACGGAAACAATGACTGCCAAATGGCTGGATGGTTCTGTCTTGATGAAGGAGCTGCAACTGCAGCCCAGGTGCCAGTCCTTCAAGAACAAAAGATTCAACCTAAATACTTATATCTTATGCTAAATGCAGCTCCAACATCTCATCAGATAAGTTTCATTTTGAAGCAATAAGATACTTCAAAGATCCACAGCTGGACAAGATTCAGAGAATAAATGACCATTGGGGAGGTCAGCCCCACTTGATGTATTTACTTATGTTACTACATAACCTAAGTCTCAGGAGATATTTCAGGAGAGGGGTTAGCAAGATTGTAAGAGCCAAAGGAGCAGAATCAATGTCTTCTAGACATGATAGATATACTGCTCCCATGAAATTTGAACAACATGTTTTGCTAAACAATACCTACATAATCTCCACACAAGTCTATAGGCAGATATGGACGGGGTAAATTTTGTAGTATCCAAGCCCTAAATGAAGAGCTACAGATAGTCAATGGCTGCTGGAGGAGGAAGAACTAGTTTTCTCCAAGCATGAACCTAAGCACATATACATATAAGCAATGCTAAGTGGACTCAGTAGGTTATATATGTGTGTACATTTTATTTATATTTTGGCAATATATTTATATTTGACAATCATATTTATATTTTAATAATAATAACTATAGAAAAGGAGGTCATGAATTCCAGAAGTAGTTGGTGAAGGACATAGGAAGAGTTATATAGGAGAAGAGAGGTGGAAATGGTGTTCATACTGGGTGTTCATGTATGAAATTCTCAAAAAAAAGGTATAATTGAACTTAGATTAAAATGTATAGCTCACTATTAGAAAAATGAATAATCTTTATAAAATGTATAAATTTATTTTGGCAATGTATTTCAGGAACTTAATTATACATATATATCAAACAGAATTATTGTGAAAAAATCCAATAAAACTTCAATTAAGCATCTAAATTACATACTTAATCGTAGTTTTAAACTGCACAAAACTGATTAGCATATATTTTCATTTGAAAAATGCTTAATGTGAGATAAATATTGCACTTACGTGCAGTCTCAAATCTATTAGTTATTTATACTGCAAAATGGCAATGCATTAATTTATCAAGTTTATTTTTGCTTCATCTGCAATTTACTGTTAATCTAAGACTTTTTCTTTCTTGAATTCTCAGTACTGAAATTGAGAAAGTTCATTACTTTTACCTTTAAATGCTGTATTTATGCAATAGGCACTTTCAGTCCCAGTGTTCTTAGTATTCTTACATGATTTGGCTGAGAGTGCTACTCAATGGGTCAAATAGTCATCAAGGGCTTTAATGTTCTTGGTTTGGAAAATTCTATGTGAATTTCCAGCTCTGAATTTTGCCTTACAACCAAGAATATTAGACTTAACTAATTCTTTTTCCCTCAAATTAAGTTACAGTATGAAGATAATGGACATTTATTGTTTAGGATATACATTATTATCCCATAGATTAAATTAAAGTAGTTCTCATTTAAATATTAACAACACCAGGAACAAGCTTTTTGTTAAAATTATTTTAGAAGAAGAAATGGGAAGAAAGATTCAATTATATGTAAATACACGTGTCTTTCCCTAGTCAAATTGTTTATGCTCTAATTCTGATAGCTCCTGAAAGGAACTGGTGATTTTTTAAAAAATAGACTATATTCACAGAAAAATAAAAACAGAAACAATAAAAGAAAGTTCAAGCCGGGCGGTGGTGGCGCACGCCTTTAATCCCAGCACTCGGGAGGCAGAGACAGGCGGATCTCTGTGAGTTCGAGGCCAGCCTGGGCTACCAAGTGAGTTCCAGGAAAGGCGCAAAGCTACACAGAGAAACCCTGTCTCGAAAAACCAAAAAAAAAAAAAAAAAAAGAAAGTTCAAGAGCTGACAGGTAACTTCAAGTTCACACAGTCTAAAGAACACAAGAAATTCCATAAAATATAATAATCTTGTTGAATATTAATCTTAGAAAGAGTCCAGTATAGAGTCCAGTTAGAATCTACATCTCTTGCCTTCTGCATTGTTCTGATTGAAAGGCATGTTTCCAAACTGAAGTAACTCATAGACTTTTTTAGTATATTAGTCAATTTATGATTTGAGAATTTCATACACATTTACAATATATAATGATCATGTCCACTTCTCCGTTGCACTCGATTTTCCTTGAAATAATGCTTCTGCTTTCTTTTATTCTGTCATGGTAATGAGTTAAATGGATTGATCATTTTTCTTTCCCCTTGTATTTTCCTTAGAAACAGCATTAGAGGTCAGGATTAGTGACATTCACTTCTATCAATGTCAGATAGCACATTGAAGTATGTAATAGTGCACTTTCCATAAACACATGCTAAATGAAAAAAGAACTCCTATCTCATAATGAATTCATGAAGATGTGCATGTTTTGTATGAATTACTTTAATATTCACTCATTTCCAATATATTCCAAACTTTTGGAAGCATAAAATTGGAGACAGCACTTATTTATGAATTTAAATATAGAATAAGAGTAGCTATTGCTTTATTAAATGAACTTTGCTTTTTGACAAATATTGCATTAATTTTTAAATTACTTTTAGTATATAATTCATATAATTTAAAATTTGCTCTTTGATTTTCTTTGTTTGTTTTTTCCTCAGAGCTATCACCAGCACTGAATCTTGGGTGCTTTAGTCCTGGGCTTCTTACCTACTTTGTTTAGTGGCTTTCTCATAATGTGTTGTCGGACATCATCTTCTTTAGAGAGATTAAAAAATTTTCAGATTCTACTAGCTCTTTTAGGTCCCAATCGATGAGGCACAGTAGTATCTGTTAGTCCAGGAATATCCTTCTCTCCTTCTGTTACAATAACTAAGTTGAGAACACTCAGATAGGTATCTATGATGTATCCTTAAACAGACTTGTGCTTCCTCTCTCAGTTCTTCTTGGTCTATAACAAGAATGCCCCTAACTCAACAGCAGGAACACTCTGCTATGGGTCAAAACACCTTGCTTCATGGGAAAACCTTGTTTGTCATTCCTGCCACTGATTTGGACCACATAACCCCTCCACTCTTCACCCAGAGCATCAGCAGCTACTTTGATGGCCATGTGCTTCTCACAGAATGTATGAAGCTTGTGTTCATCTTTCACTTCAATGAGTTTCTGACCGCTGGTGCCAAAGAAGGAGATATTCAACTTCATCTTGACACAGCTGCAGAATATGCTAAACTTCTGACTAAGAGAATTGTAACCTAGACAAGATTTAAAGTGAAGTTAAGGAACACTGGTGTAATGATGAGAAGGGCATACATAATTCAAGGAAGAAGCAAGATTTAGTACCATATCTTCATTCCACCATTCACAGTTGTGTGTTATAGATTCCAGTATATAAAACAGGGACATTAGTGCCTTTGTTGAATAAAACTATAAAGAAGAAATATTCACATGTTGTAAAGGTTCCTATTACATATTTAATGTATATATTATATGCATTATATTTAATAGATCATATGAATGGCAAAGTCTAATAAGTCAATGTAATTTTATGTACTATTTAATCATAAAGAATATAGCATGAGTTTAAATGTCTTATTTCTTTTTTTTTTTTTAATTGTCAGTTGTGTTTAATGGCTTCTGTGATTGTATCCACAGTTGC
>CABHPR010144861.1:68835-88433 GCA_902168415.1 Peromyscus melanophrys | reverse complement strand
TGTGTGTGTGTGTGTGTGTGTGTGTGTGTGTGTGTGTGTGTGTGTGTTGTGTTGTGTTTGTGTGTGTGTGTGTGTGTATGGTGTATGTGTGTGTGTGTGGTGTCTGTGTGGTGTCTGTGTGTGTGTGTCTGTGTGTGTGTGTGTGTGTGTGTGTGTGTGTGTGTGTGTGTGTGTGTGTATGGTGTATGTGTGTGTGTGTGGTGTATGTGCGTTTCTGGGAAATATTTAATATTTTCTTTTTAAAAAATATTTTTACTAATGTTTTTGAGAATTTCATACATGTGTACATTGTATTTTGATCATATTCATCTCCATTCCTCCCTCCAACTCCTCCTGGGTCCGCCCCACCCTCATTGCCCTCCCACGTTTGTGTCCTCTTCTGCTTTGTTTTGTTTTGTTGTTTCATGACCCACCGGGTCCCACTTGTGCTGCCAATACGCTCGTGGGTGTGAGATCATCCACCGGACTGTGGCGTCCACACCCTTAAAGAAAACTGACTCTCCCTCCCCTAGACGCAGTCAACTGTCATTAGCGCCTCAGCTTAACGTGCAGACTCAGCGAGCCCCCTCCCCTCACTCTGTACTAGAATGCTGTCTAGCTTAAACTTGTGCAAGCAACGACAGCTGCTGTGAGTTCAAGAGCGCAGCAGCCCAGTCATGTTCAGAGGACACCCTTTGACGCTGGTCCTCCAAGAACTCTGGGTCTTACCGTTCTTCTTCCCACCACCTCTTCCAAAATGATCCCTGAGCCTTGTGCAGAGGGAGAATATGATATATATATCCCACTTGCGGCTTAACACTCCACAGACACTTGTTTTATGCTCTCTGACCAGTTGGGGGTTTCTGCATTTGGGAACCTGAGGCAGGAGGATCACTAGTTTGAGGCCAGGCTGGGCTACAGAGCCAGACTTTGTCTAAAAGAAGAGCAATCAATCTGAAATCTGACATGCCAGAAAATGTATATTCTGCCAGAAACGATTATGGGACGTTCTAAACTTTCAGAACTATGTCAGCTTACAAATCCCCTATCTTCTGTATAAGCTTTATAATATACATCAATACAAATGTACTTACATAGAATGTATGAATAATTATACAAGCAAAAACTGGGGTGGTGTTCAAAATAGTTTTACTGATAAGAAAGCATGGTAAAAAAAAAAAAATTCTGGAGACATCAATATTGATTTAAAAAAAAAAAGCAGACATCAGTACCCAACAGTCTAGTTTGGTATGCCCCAAAATCATGCTTGGTAGCCACGGTGTTGGCAGGGAAATGAGTTGTCAGGGTCTGTGTCCCCCAACCGTAGTCCTTTCTCAGTTATCTCTGGATCATTCCATGCCCCACACTCACACCCCTAGACCTTCTGGTAAACAGTGAAAGATAATGATGGACTCAGAACCAGCAATGTCTTTTCCAGGTCACTGGCTCATTCATGGACAGCATCCCTGAACTAAAAATAGAAGAACCATCTGCACTTTGGCTACTGGAGCTGGGGCTTGGATGAGCCTCAGGACAGGCCTTGGCAGAATGGTGGCCACAGTGGCAGCACTGACCTCTGCAGGTGACCTCAACAGGTAATGGCCAGCAGCCAAAGCAGAAATGCTTTCTCAGCTAGAATCCTAGGGATGAAATGGGAGAATAAGGAATGAGCAGGGATCTCGTCTCCTCAATGAGGGAGATGATTCTTGGTGCAAAGACTAGCAACAGTGTTGGGGGAGGGGAGGAGGTTGCAAGGGCAGTTCAGAGGGACTCTCCATCACTCAGGGTGACTGGTGAATGGTATCATTTCTTTATCTATAGATTTTCCTTTAGGATGTCTGAGCTTGGCACACAGCACACCATATGACAGAAGAAGTGTTAGTGTAAGTTGCTTGAACTAGGCAGTAAGGAGAAGTTGGTTTCTGATTGGTCCCCTAACCATGCTGAGCAAAGGAAACTGAATCCCAGGAGCATCTTTTGGCCTTTGCTTTGTGGACATTCCTAATGAAAGGAGACCAAAGAGATCTGTCATCTACTACCTTTGTGAGAAGAAAGAGAGGACTGAATGAGGCAGTGGGCCAGCGGGGTGGAAAGCAAAGGCTCTTGCTCACACTGAAGAGAAAGGACAGAACTCAGGATGCCCAAATAGGGGCAGGAATCCTCCTTCATTCCTTGCCTCCTTCCCAGCTCCGAATCTCCCAAATCTTCCATTTCTTCAACTCTTTAATACTCTCTATACTTTCATCTAGCCCATTTCCCAAACAATTTTGAAAATGGATGTTTACATAAATTGATGTTCTTAGTAGCATTCAGATGAACAGAGAATCTTTTCTCATCCTCTGTGTCTCTTTGTTCTCCAAGAAAAGATTTATCAAGTGTCTCTGGTCAACATGGGCAGTGAGCTGAGTGAGACTTGATGAATCCTCCAACACAGTATAATGAAAACTGCAAATAAGATACAATGAAAATACACAATCAGGCTCAAATGTGAGGTAAACTGCATTGATTAAAAACAGAATAAAACACTTAAAATATTGATCCTGAGTAGAGTTAGGAGCTTGCTGGACTCCAAGTCTTGGAATAAAGAAAGGCAGCTGGGAACTTACTGACTATGGAACAGGGAGCTTAAACTACGTCACACCATTCTCCAGGGATGAGACCCAGGATAAGGTAGTCAATCCCAGAGGGTCATCCATAAACACATGGGTAACACAAACTGACCTCAGCAGGTTGTATTTATAAATTTATGTACATGTATATGCATATGTAACAATTATAATTAGGGAATAAGAGACCATGAATTTGAGAAAGGGTGGGAGGCCGGGCGTTGGTGGCGCACGCCTTTAATCCCAGCACTCGGGAGGCAGAGCCAGGTGGATCTCTGTGAGTTCGAGGCCAGCCTGGGCTACCAAGTGAGCTCCAGGAAAGGCGCAAAGCTACACAGAGAAACCCTGTCTCGAAAAACAAAAAAACAAAAAAACAAAAAAAAAAAAAAAAAAGAAAGGGTGGGAGGACACAGGAGGAAGTGGAAGGAGGATAGGGATTGGGGAGTGATACAAATATAGTACTCATATATGAAATTTTCAAAAAGCAAATTACAAAAAAATTAAAAACATTTCACATGAAACAAGGGACCAAGGCAGTTTTTACCACCTCATTCCTCTTCCTGATGGAAAAAAAAAGAGATCAAAAAATTATTATGGACAAGTGTTGTTCAAAGATATCTCTCTTTGTAAACTGCAGGACAGGAATATGGAAGGACAGAGATACCTTACGTGTCAGGCCCTGGAGTATGTGACAGCATCCCATCACCTCAGGGGTCACATTGGATATCAGACTAGATTCTGGGATGCGTACCAAGAAATCTGGGATGATATGATGCAAACCATGAGGCAAGAAGGGACAGGAATCAAGAAGAAAGGTCAAGATGAAATGAGATTAAGCCCTTAGTATTATATTTACAGGAAACTCCACCTCTTTTTGACAGTCTGGTGTATAGATGTCTTACTTGGTTGTTCAAAATAAGATCTTTTAAATTATATTTATGATTTGCTCTTGCTTTGAACAGTAATGTCAGGGCCTTTATGTATTCAGAGAATGTGCTGTTTTGTTTTCTTTACTAATTCTTAGTTTGTAGATTCTCTTGGAATTTTAAATGCACAGAATCATTATCTACAGATAATGATTTTTCCAGTACTTTCTTTTTCTTGTTTTATTGCATTGGCTACAGAATCTTATTCCTATCTGTAACAGAAATTTACTATTTTGTCACTAAGTATGCTTTTGTCTAGGAATATTTTAGAAGCATCCTGGCTCATGTCAATGAAATGACACCTAATAATTTGCTAAGAATTCCATGGTTTTGAATCTTGAAAGAGTGCTATCTGTTACTAAATGCTGTTTTGCACCTATTTGGATGACCAAAATCTTCCTTTCATATACTAACACGAATTATAACCTAAATATGTGTTCTAAGCAAACCCAGCTTATGAGCTATCTTTCAGAAAGCTGAATGGTAGATGGAGGTGCCACACCGGCAACGGTGTCGTCCGTGTGACAAATGCCATCTGGTGGTCTCACAAAAAAGGGGGGCACGTGTCTCTCGAGGCTAGGCCCCCGGCGGTCCCCTGGCAATCAGCCCGAGAAATGGTTCCTGGGTACATTGTTCCCTAAAGACCAGCCTTCCGTGGACGGTTGGCAAGACTCCTGCTTCTTTCCTCTCTCCTGACAATAACAGCCTCCCTGTGCCTGGACTCGGCAGACCCTTGCTTGACGTACTTGATAACTCCTCAATTGTTACACCGGCACTGCCCCCAATGATTCAAGCCCTTGGACAGGTAGCACAAAAAACCCCCTACCTCAGTGGGGGGCACTCATGGATAGATTAGAACAGAAAGAGCTAATGATTCAGGTTCCCACAGATTCTAAGGAAGGAAATGTAAAAGTAGAAAGATTGCTAGGTAACCCTCACTCAGCTCATGTAAACTCACAAGAAAGAAAACTTAGGCAACTCCCACAAGAATGGTTGGAAAGTACATTCAATACCATATTAATGGGAAATGGTGGACACCCCCTCATTGGAATCCCAGAAGTAGGAATTACTTAGATCCACTCCCTTTTACAGGGGCTTATGACTATGAAGAAAATCAGTGAGTAAATCAGGGGGAAAAAGAATGTTGTGGAATCAGTTGCCTTTTATGGAAAGGCTGGCTAGAAGCAGAAAGGTATGGTATACATATGATAGGTAGACAAGGTCAGCTATATTGGGGGGCATGGCTCCTGTACTAAAGAGGTGGGCTAGGGCTCTTGGCGAGGACTCTGTAACTGTCTTTAATAAAATACTAGTAATGGATTACCAGTTATTGAGTACGTGGCCAGGCTCTTGGATTCAGGCCACAGCATGTCTCTGTTTGAAAAGATTAATCATTCTGAAAACCACATTGTGTGACCACAAGAGATTGTGTCTATTGCTTTCTTTTTGTTCCTGGGCTTAGTTCCATGTTAACATTGTATAAAATCTCAGCCTAATGTTCAGTAAAATTGCAGCAGTTTCACAGCATACTCTGGTGTCTGTGTCTGTCTGTCATCGCAGAATCCCAATTATCCTGAGTACCTTCACCCCGTTCTCCCTCGGTCTGGTGGCCCTACTGAGACCCAGTCCACGGCATGGAGGAGTGCTTGTTTTCTTACTTTTTTATTATTTTTTTAAAGATTTGTTTATTTACTGTGTATACCGTGTTCTGTCTGCATGTATGACTGCAGGCCAGAAGAGGGCACCAGATCTCGTTGTAGATGGTTGTGAGCCACCATGTGGTTGCTGGGAATTGAACTCAGGACCCCTGGAAGAGCAGTCAGTGCTCTTAACCTCTGAGCCATCCCTCCAGCCCCCTGTTTTCTTACTTTTTACTCTTGATTATATATTTAAAATACTTCATAGTACAAAATGGAAGTTATTCAATCACCAAGAAATGAGACTAATGATGCTCTTATATTTAGTTCCATCAATTATCTTCATAACAAATAAACAACTTTTTTAAAAAGCTATTCAGTCAGGAGTGATAGTGCATGCCTTTAATCCAAGCACTTAGGAGGCAGAGAGACGTGGGTCTGTGTAGATTTTAGAACAGCCCCAGTCTATACACTAAGTCCTAGGCCAGCCAGGGTTTCATACTGAGACCTGATCTATCTGTCTGTCTGTCTGTCTGTCTCTGTCTCTCTGTCTCTTTCTCTCTCTCCGCCACACACACACACAATTATTCAATACCTGTCCACATTCTTCTAGTAACAGCACCCTGATTTTAACCTAAAGCATAAAACCCTGTTAGCTTTCGGACCACAGGGCTTTGATTTAACCATCTCAAAGCCTGGAGCATGAGATTCAACTTTGGCTCAAGCATTGGCATCTCATGGCCAGGGTGATTGGTTCAAGGATTACTTAGGATTAACAGACTATTTACATTGGCTCATCTTTCTACTGACTTTGAACCTGAGAGGATGTGTTCAATGACTGATAGTTATCTTGCCACCACTAAGGACCCAGTAATGAAGCCAAAAATAAACAGGGAAGAGAGAAATAAATGGGTCTGGGGGGTGGGGGTCTCTGATGAATTTCCTTCTTTAAAGCTTTTTGCCTCATGATCTAAGGTGCTCACCCCTTGGCTTATGCAAGTTTTGACTTCATGATTCTCTCACTTGTAAGCAAGAGTTGAAACCAAACTAACCTTTGCCTCTCTCCCCTCTCTCTCTCCTCCCTCTTCCTCCTCTTCATCAGTTTCTCTCTCTCTCTCTCTCTCTCTCTCTCTCTCTCTCTCTCTCTCTCTCTCTCTCTCTCTCTCTCCTCCAAACAAGCTCAGAGTTCCAGTCTCGTAAACTCTTGCACCAACTCTGCCATTTCCCCCAAACTCTCTCTTATCTTTCCTTCTTTATTTCACTGTCAGAATGTCCAAAGAGGACACGCTTTGTATACCTTCTCACTAACCCACTCATGTTAATGACTTTGCCTCTACCACCCAAAGCCATCTCCATGGCAGTGTCTTTCACAGTATGGCCCCCGTCCTTGAGAACTGCCTGAGAAATGGGTTTTAAATGCCCAGCACTGAACACTACGTTGGCTACAAAATCAGAATTTCTAAGGATGATGCCAAAAAATGTGAAACTTTAAAAATTTCAGTTCATTCTTAAACACACTAAAATTCAAGAATGATTGTATCACATAGGCTGGGGTGGTAACTTGGCCAGTAAAATGCTTCCCTTGCAAGCAGAAAGAACTGGACTTGATTCCCAGAATTCATTTAAAAAAAAAAAAAAAAAGCTGAGCTTGAAGGTGCCTGCTTATAATCCCAGCACTGGGGAGGCAGAGACAGGTAGATCCTGGAACTCACTAGCCAACTTGCATTGTAGAAATTGTTTCCCAAAGCTTATTTTTGTTTTCATTGACTTAAGTGATGCAGCCACCCTGACCTGCACACAGCCCTCAGCAGTTTCGACATTCCCCATTTGCAACCGTTCTCTGCAAGCCTTTTGTGTGTAATGAACTAGAAACTAGAAACTGAACTTGTCAGGTAAGCTTAAGAATTGGAAGTACGTCTTGTCTGATATGTATCTGCCTAATCTGGGGACTGTGTCTTGTCTCTAGCTGCCTGGATACAGCTACCCTCCAGGCTTAATGGTGTGAGTTTCTAACTGTCTGGTATCTGTAAGAACTGAGTTTGTCATCAGACATGGCCCAATACCACCAACTGGATTAGAGTCGGCTTCCTTGTAAGCCTCTTCTGCTAAGGGTCCCTCCATGTGCAAGTTTCAGGGTGTAAGTGGATTAAAGCTACCTGGAGAGGACTCAGTCATGAGAAGGGTAGAGCTATCGCTCCCCAAAATATATTACAATTTTCATATTTGGTATCTATTCTTTTACCCTGTGTGTGAGGGCAGTGTACATGTGTAAGTGCATGTGTGTGAAGGTGTGCTCACCCATGCATATGTGTATGAAGGTCAGAGTTGAACACTGAATTTCTTCTCTATTATTTACCACCCTATTTTTTGATACAGTATTTCTCACTGAGCCTGGGATTCACCATTTTAGCTAGACTAGCTGGCCATTGAGCCCCTAGGATCTACCTGTCTCCATCCCCCTGCCTTCACCAGAGCTGGGGTACCAGGTGTGCATTGTCACACACAGCTTATACATGGGTGCTGAGGGTCACATACTCAGGTCCTCATGTTTGCAGAGCAAGAGCTTCACCCATGTATCCACTTCCACAGCCCTCTGGTGCCTAGTATTTTATATTTAGGATCACCGTTTTTATATGCAGAAAATGTATTAAGCTGGGTATAGTGATACTCTCCTGCAAACCTAGCACTTGACAACAGAGACAAGAGCATCAGGAGTGCAAGCCAGCCAGCCCCCGCTACATAGCAAGTTTGAGACCAGCCCGGGTTACATAAGACCTTGACTCAAAATTTCAAGCATTAGGTTTCTTTGTAAAAGGAAAATGGTAGCCCACCTTATCATATGCTTTCTATAAAAGTTATGGCTATCTACATGTCCTGAACTTTTCAGTGCACTCTGGGGAGACGCCACTCCTGCCATCAGAGGTGAATACTGCCTTTTGTACATCATGAAGCGTGAACTGACTTTGCTGATATGGATTCAGATAACAGAACAATGTTTTTCCAGATCATTAACATAATCCTAGTGTGGTGTCAGGTGAGACATAGACTTCCCTTCTAAATCTTAAGTCCAACTGGTACCTCATCACACTTGGAATCAGTGAGTTCTAGTTCTCGCAGGCCTATGTTAATTCTGTCTAAGGACACATCATACAAACTGACATTTTCTCGAGTTGGGGAAGATGCACACACCCATGTGCACACATGGACTGTCTTTCTTTCTTTCTTTGTTTTTTTAAAGAACCAAATCTTTTTTTAAATTTATTTTTATTTTATTTGCATTGGTGTTTTGCCTGCATGTACATCTGTGTGAGGATGTTATAGACAGTTGTGAGCTGTCACATGGGTGCTAGGAATTGAACCCGGGTCCTCTGGAAGAGCAGTCAGTGCTCTTAACCACTGAGCCATGTCTCCAGGCCCCAGACTTTCTTTCTTTATCACGCCCCTCTTTATTGTTAGAGTCAGTATCTCTCACTGAACCTGGACCTCATATTTTAGCTAACCAGTGAGTCCTCAGGATCTGCCTATCTTTGTCCCCGTCCCCGCCCCCCACCCCCAGGTGCTGGGATTACAGGCGTGTATCACCACACCTGGATTTTTTACATGGGTGCTGGGGATTCAAACTCAGGTCCTCATGTTTGCACAAGCACTTTCCCCACTAAGCCAACTTCCAGTGTCAACATTTTCAATGTTACACATTCTTTGTTATTGATGATATGGGTCTGAATTCTGAAAGTAGCTAATTTTCAAATCTCTGGAAATTTTTGTCATCATTTTGAGATTCATTTTACCTTCTTAAAGTAAAGCATTTGAAATTAATGGTGGAGTACGCTTATAATCCCAGTATTCAGGAGAAAGAGGCAGGAGGATTAGTATATTCAAGGCTAGCTTCTTGAATTCCTCACCAGTACCTGCCTGGTGGAGATTTCTCCCACAATCCAGAAAAGACGCTACCAGAGGTGGAGAATTACTCTGAGGGATATCAAATGAATCTAAGCACACCGAGCTCTTTAGTCCATTCACTGTATTCTTCCAAGTCAATTCTCTCTACACAGCTTCTTTTCTGCTCTCATACTTAGCTCCTCACTTGCCTGATTCTCTGTACCTTCTTCTGCTGTTCTCTCATTGTCCTATCTTAGTTCTTTTCTCTCTCATTGCTCTAGCTTAATTCTCTCTTCATTCCTCCCCTAGTCTCTGAAGTTTCCAGTATATACCCATACAATCAGCAATTCTCTGGCCAAAGCAAGATCACAAGGCTTGAATTCTATCAGGATCATAAAAGCAGATAAGCATTTACACCAGGCAGTGACTGTCAGGCTTTCTTTACAATTCAAGGATGAACTCTTAAAGGGAAAAGGTCAAATGAGAGGGAGAGGAACCTAGAATCAATTTGGGAAAATCCAAGAAGGGAAAAATGAGGATCCATATGTAATACTGCATTCCTGAGTGTGGTTAGATAATAAACTGATTAGTCAACCAAGGTGAAAGTAAAAGGAGTTAAGAATTTGTTAGTTCAAGTGAGGTTAGGATGTAGCAGGAATCTTAAAAGTTCTTATTAATAAAAACAAACCCAGGGCCAGGTATTAGGGTGAACGCTGGATGATCAGAGAAGCAGAACAAGCCACAGCTACCTCACCTCGCCAGTTCCTCAGCTGATCCTGTTTCCTCAGACTGGAAACTGTAGCTAGAGTTTTCCTGCCTGGTCCACAGTCAGGACAAATCAATCTCACCTGCCAGTCCCACAGCCACTCAAATCCAACCAAGTAAACACAGAGACTTATATTGCTTTCAAACTGTATGGCCGTGGCAGGCTTCTTGCTGACTGTCCTTATATCTTAAATTAATCCATTTCTATAATTCTGTTCCTTGCCACATGGCTCGTGGCTTACCGGCATCTTTACAGGCTGCTTGTCCTGGCGGAGGCTGGCAGCGTCTGGCAGCGTCTCCTTCCACCTTCCTTCTCTTTTTATTCTCTCTGTTAGTACCGCCTATACTTCCTGCCTAGCCACTGGCCAATCAGTGTTTTATTGGCAACACATTTGACATACAGAACATCCCACAGCAGGAAACCTCTGAGTCCTCATCCAGAATGAATCTCAGTTGAACTGCTGCTCCAAAGCCTGAAAGCTTAACCAGCTAAAAGCTTCTAGTTTCTGGTCTTCACGCCTTATGTACCTTTCTGCTTCCTGCCATCACTCCCTGGGATTAAAGGCTCATTTCTTGGGATTAAAGGCATGAGTTACCATGCTTGGCTGTATCCTTGAACACACAGAGATCCAGGTAGATCTCTGCCTCTGGAATGCTAGGATTAAAGGCAGCATGTGCTACCACTGCCTATCCTCTATGTTTAATATTGTGGCTGTTCTGTTCTCTGACCCCAGATAAGTTTATTAGCGTGCACAATATTTTGGGGAACACAATATCACGTCATTAGCTTGAGGCAGCAATTTCCTATCTGCTGATGTACCTGGTTTGTAAATGTCCTTTTATTCTGAGTTAATGCTAAAGGGGGAATCTTTAGAACTTAAGGATAATATTTGGGCTATGGGAAAGAGGAGGAAATTAAGATTAATTGCACAAGAAGCAAAACTTTGTATCTAACATCCACCTGGCCTTGGTGGTTGTCTCAGTGTAAATGTTTACCTTATCTCAGGAACTAGCAGATAGTTTCAATACTTATCTGTCTGCAGTCTGTCCTTGGATGTTTGAGAAGTATCTCAGATAAAATACTTTTGGCTGGAGATGGCCCTGGCCAGATGTTTGCTAATGAAAGTAATCACAGAAAGTCAGACTTCTGAGTCTAAAACTAAAAGGGGGGAACAAAAGCATGAAAAAAGGGGTCTTGACTGTGTGGCTGTTGTAATCGCAGTTAGAGATGTTATCCAAATACTCCAATAGTATAGGGGAAATTGTGCCCAATGAATGATCAACACACTGTTAGAGGTTCTTGGGAAAAGAATCAAATGGGGCCGGGCGGTGGTGGCGCACGCCTTTAATCCCAGCACTCGGGAGGCAGAGGCAGGCGGATCTCTGTGAGTTCGAGGCCAGCCTGGGCTACCAAGTGAGTTCCAGGAAAGGCGCAAAGCTACACAGAGAAACCCTGTCTCGAAAAACCAAATAAAAAAAAAAAAGAATCAAATGGGAAAGCTACAATAGCACACAAGAGATTCGCTGCAGGAAACAGCTAACACATTGAAAAGCCAATATCACCAAGACTCCTTGAGTTTTGGCTTCCCTCTGGAAAAGTTCTTGACTCTTCCAGGTAATAGCTTTTGCCATTGTCAGCTGAATTGCTATTTCATATTTCTGCGGCTCACAGCACTAGCCTGGGCTACATGAAACACTGCCAAGAAAGAAAGGAAAGAAGTAAGAAAAAAAGTGTGGCTTCAACTAGATATTTAAGCTCCCTTCTGGCCCTAATATCCTATAGGTCTACCAACACTGTGAACAAGTGTCCATAGAGGAAAAAGCTAAAACAGGTCAAACTCTAGTTCTGAGCTAAGTGAACTGGAGGCTGCCCATTTTATCACAGAGGGGTGCCCTGGGTCCAGAGAGTGGCCAGGTAAGCTTTAGACTCTTCTCACATGAGTTGATAGTCAATTCTCTTAACCTATTTACTCTTTTCTAGAATTTCAGTAACAGAACACTTTTCATGTTGAGCTTTCTCATTGGTGATAAAAACTGGAAACTAGATTATTTCTATTTGAAAAAATACTATAATTCAGTAATGAATCCTTCTTTTATACTGCATGAACAAAAGAAAGAAAGAAAGAAAGAAAGAAAGAAAGAAAGAAAGAAAGAAAAATGAAAATGAGATGATAAAAGTAACTGGTAGAAATATCCTTTGGGCTACTTGAAATGACTTGGGGAATCTACAAAGAAATTCATTCTAGATTTAAATTTCTTTCACTTAAGTCTGCCTTCAAATTAGTGAGTCAGGGGGGTTGGGGATTTAGCTCAGTGGTAGAGTGCTTGCCTAGCAAGCACAAGGTCCTGGGTTCGGTCCTCAGCTTTGAAGAAAAAAAAAATTAGTGAGTCAGATTTCACCAGGCTGTGTAAAGTCCTAGATATTTGAACTAAACTATCAACCACAAGACAGGTGAAAATGTCCAAACCAGTAAATGTATCAGTTAAAGAATGATTCTCATTCTTTAGTCACAGAGCCTACACCATTAGTATGGCTACTCCTTATAATCTAGACTAATAAAATAACCCTGTGTTTATACAGGCACATACCTCCCCTCTGAACCCTCCAACCCAGAAATGTACACACATCACTTTACTGAATAGTCACACAAACATTCCTGTTTATTTTAAAAATTAAAGATATACTAACAAATTACTCCTTTGCTCTTTTTTGAAATAATGTTTCCTATGTAGTCCAGGATGCTTGAACTCATGACCTTCCTATCTCTGCCTCCTGAGTCCTGGAACTATAGGCATGTGCCACTAAGCATGGTCCCTGCATATTCTTTTCATTATTATCTTCTGACTTGGATGACAAAATACTTTTGGAACATTTTTTAGCAACTTACATTGTAAACTTAGATCTTACAAGGTATTTGTACTTCCAATCTTTTGCATTAATAGCTTCATGAGTAACAAAAATTCATTTCCAACCTACCTTAAACTGGGCTTACCTTTAAGGCAAGGGCTGAAAATTCAGGAGGAAGAAAATCTCCGAAATTTGCTGCAGTATCAGCTCTTTTTAAATTTCAGCTTAAAGTACAGCATGGAGTACCAGTGAGAATAAGAATACACCCTGAGGAGCTGTGGTGCTGGTCGTGGGCCAGGGCTGCCATAATGAGACACCACAAGCTGGGTGGCTCAGACAACAGAAAGGTATTGTCTCAGCTGTCAGTCCAAGGCCAAGGTCTAGCAGGGTTAAGGTTCTGACAGAGTGGCTCTTCCCATTCGAGAACATTCTTCATCGTGTACTGTCTGTCATATGAGGAACAGAGAAAAGGAAAAGCTGCCTGGTGTCTCTTCCTGCAGCAGCACCAATCCCACAGTGAGGGTCCTAGCCTTGGACCTCACCCGCTACCTACTTCCCAAGGACGCTGTTGCAGTGGTGGTCAGGGCTTCAACATAACAAAGGTTTAGTCCATGATGCATCTTCACAGTTAGTTTAAAGACAAAACAAAGTCTTAAATGTTTTGATGATGGCTGTTCTTGGTTGTTAACTTGACTACGCCGGGAATTAACTAAAACCCAGGTGGTTGGGTACAGCTGTGGGGGATTTTTTTCTCAATTAAATCATTTGAAGTGGGAAGAACTACCTCCATTGCAAATCTTTTGAGATAGGAAGATCCACCTATAATCTGGGCCACACCTTCTGCTGGCAGCCTATACAAAGGACATGGAAGAAGAAACTTTGCTCTCTTTGCCAACTTTCTCTCACTTTTGCTGGCAAGTCCATTCCTTCACTGGCATTAGAGTCTATTTCTTCAGGATTCTGGCATATACTGAAGACCAGCTGAGACATCCAGCCTCATAGACTGAACAACTACTGGATTTTTGAAACTTCTGTTGGTAGACAGCCATTGTTGGTCTAGATGGACCATAGCCTGTAAGCCATTCTAATAAATCCCGCTCTCTTTCTTTCCATATATATACGCTCCTCTAGAGAGCCCTGGCTAATACGGTTTCTAATAACCATCCTGTTGGTAAAAGTGCTAGAATGTTCTGAGGATGTGTGGAATATAGCAAATGATTGATTTCTGTTAATATAATTCAGAGCCTGTATTTTTAGCATGAGAAAAAAGAAGTGAAAATAAAAATATTTAATAAGATGGGCATGGTGATATATGCCTGTAATCCAGACACTTGGGGGAGATGGAGCTGTGTTGTAGAATATTAGTTAAAGATGTGTTACATTTGTTTATGCTGTGGAATATTTGTTTAATGATGCAAAGATGTGTTGCATTCTTTTAAGTTGCATTTGTTTAAGTCTGTGAAGCTGTGTTGCTTTGCCTGTCTAAATCACCTGATTGGTCTAATAAGAGCTGAACTATCAATAGCAAAGCAGGAGAAAGGATAGGTGGGGCTGGCAGGGAGAGAGAATAAATAGGAGAAATCTGGGAAGAAAGATGGGTGTACAAGAAAAGAAGGAGAGAGGACACCAGGGGCCAGCCACCCAGCTACACAATAAGCCTCAGAGTAAGAAGGAAAGAAAAGATATACAGAAATAGAGAAAGAGAAAGGTAAAAGCCCAGAGGCAAAAGATAGATGGGATAATTTAAGTTAAGAAAAGCTGGCTAGAAATAAGCCAAGATAAGCCCAGGCATTCATAAGAAAGAAGAAGCCTCCATGTGTTTATTTGGGAGCTGGGTAGCAGCTCCCCACTCCCCAAAGAGTAAAGAGCCAAAGAGTTAAATAAAAAAAAAAAAAAAACAACCAACTACAGAGAGGGGTGGATCAAGAATTCAAGGTCATCCTTGGCTACACAGCAAGTTCAAGTCCAGCCTGAGCTAATATAATCTTGTCTCAAAAAAACAAAAAACAAAAAAAACTGTAGTCTTGAATTTGAATTGGAAAGTTAAGAAAAGAAATAATTTAAAAAATTAAGCATAGCCTAGCTCTGGAACATCTAAAAACAGTGATTAAGTTGGCAGTGATCCACACCCTTTCTATTACAAGTGTGGTCTTTAAAACACGTTTCCACTAAGACAAACCAGAGGACATGGCTGGTTTTAGGCAAAACATTTACAACATGGATATAGAACATCTTGTGTTGCCAGAAGCCTGTAAAAGACAAATGGATAAAAACCCAGAAAACCAAAGAGCCAACTTAAGAGGTCCCAATGGGCCAAAGGTAGGAAACTTGAGTATTAGTAAGAAAAACTGCAATGATTTAAATTCATCCAACATCTCTAAACCAGGAACTCAGAGTTTTCCTTTTTTCCCCCCCACTAAAGTTTAGACATCATCTTTGAAGGATGCTGAGAAACAAACTCAACATTTGGAAATGGGCAAGTAAGAAAGAGAATGCAGAGCTAGCTTACCTTTCTGTGATGAGCTATACTGAAAAGCAAATTTATTGATAAAAGGATCTTGCTTTTCAACTTTTTACTTGTCAGTATACTTTTATTAATTTGCTGTGTGTATGTGTATGGGGGGTTCAGGACACATTTGCCACGACACATATATAAGAGAACAACTGACTTAAGGGAGTCAGTTCTCTCCTTCTACCATGGGGTCCTTGTGGGTGGTTGTTCGGGCCATGCCCTGAAGCTCTGCCCCTAGTGAGAAAGCAGGTAACTGCTAGGTACCTGCCCCTTGGGCGTGGCTGCCAGGGACTCCTAAGACCTGGCATGCACTCTCCTCATTTCTCTACCTTGTGGATTTTGGATGCTGGTGCGGATCAAGGCAGAGCTCTCGAGAGAACTGTGTTGGACGGTGCCCCACCCTCCAGGATTCAGCGACCAACTCCTTTATTCTGGTTGTGAGTCAACCCCCAAATAAATTCCTTTGATCATTAAGCTGATTCCGTGGATTGATAGTGATTAAATTGCGTTATCTGGTGCCCAACATACTTTTATTAATTTTGTGTGTGTATGTGTATGGGAGGGTGGGGGACACATTTGCCACAACACACATGTAAGAGAACAACTTAAGGGAGTCGGTTCTCTTCTACCATGTAGGTCCTGGGGATCAACCTCAAGTCAACAGGCTTGGTGGCAAGCTTCTTTACCTACTGAGCCATCTCACTGGCCCTAAATCTTCCTTTTTATAAATGTAAATCGGCTAAAAAGTGAAAAAGAAATGTGATTCCAATATCACCATTTTGCAACCTCTAGTGACAGAAATGCTTTATAAGACCCATTCTGGTCCTTATGAGCACCACTGAACACAAGCACTTCAGATGTGCCAAGTTTGAATGTAAAATGAGCACTGACTGTCAGTGATTTTGTATATAAAGATGTAAATTATCTCAATAATATTTATACTGACTACATTTTAGACTATATATCTATATGGCTAAATATATTGTTAATTTTACCTTTTTGTTTTTACATTTTGAAGTATATTATAATATAAAGGAAACTTTAAATGGAAGTCACTGTTTGGATCTACCCATATCCCACACCAATGAAATGTAATCTACCCTGATTTCTCAGAAATGCTAGCTCTATCCATAAATGAAACATAAACCTCTTCTTTCACAACTCTGAGCTGTCAGCTATGGAAGAGCTTAGCTGTGCTTCTTATCCTAAAGAAGGTACATCTGGAACAGCCACTCACAACAAAGATGGGGTCTTTCTATATCTGTTTTATAAGCTGCACCCCCCTGCTGCGAGCTGAGCCTCCTATCATTTTTGGTTTGAAGTCTTCCAGATTAGAAGCTGGGTTTTTTTGATGCACAATAAACTCTTACATTTCTAACTCAATATGATTTTACTATTAATAATGGCTACTAGAATTTTTTTAATTACACAGTGGATTATATTTGTACTGGACAATCCTAATCTAGATAACAAACACAGTAGCTACTACCAATACACTCCAAACAGGAATCAAATGCCTCCTAGTGGGGTACACAGCACCATCTAGGAAGTATTCCTACCAAATAATTGGTGCCTGGATCCAATCATCCCTTTATAGCTAGCTACTAAATCACAGTAAATATAGGCATCAGAGGAACAAGATAATGATGCCAAAGGCACACTATCAGCAAAATCTGGAAAACAGGAAACTCCCTGCATACAATAGATAAATGACAAGAAAGAAAGTCAGCAATAAAAAGATTTCAGAACATACCTACCAGGTACAAGGTGTAAGTCAAGGCAAGTGGCTCGGGTTTCTGGTCTGGCCTCCTACTTGATCGTCCAGGGAGACGATCCCCTACACAAGATTTAGAAAGTGAAATCTCTCACCGTAGCTGCCAGGCCTTCCTAATTCTATGAAACCCAACTCTTCTAACTTGACCCAGAAGCAGATTTATCTAAACATTACCCGTCCTTGTTGTTGTCTGGACTTGTAACGTCCCCTAAGGTTATGCACTGGGCTTTGGCACTGTCCTATGGTGTTGACTGGGAAGTGGTACAGTCTGCAGGAAGCAGAGCCTAAAGGAAGGAAATGAGGCTGCTGGGAGCGAGCCCTTGAAGAAGATATTGGAATCTAGCTTCTTCCTCTTCCTGTGTTTCCCCCTTCCTCACCTCCCCCATGCAGCCACCCTGAAGTGGGAGCTTTGCTCTACTGTGAGCTCTCTCCACCATGATGTTCTGCTTTACCACGGACGCAAAGCCACAGATAGAAGTGAGCATGGCCTGCCAGCTCGGAAACCAGGAGCCAAAGTAAATCTCTCTTGTGAGTTGATGGTGTCAGGCAAACCAGGGGCCAAAGTAAATCTCTCTTGTGAGTTGATGGTGTCAGGCAAACCAGGAGCCAAAGTAAATCTCTCATGTGAGTTGATGGTGTCAGGCAAACCAGGAGCCAAAGTAAATCTCTCATGTGAGTTGATGGTGTCAGGCAAACCAGGAGCCAAAGTAAATCTCTCATGTGAGTTGATGGTGTCAGGTGTGTCCTTACACTAATGAAAAGCTGATGAGCACAGATGCCTTATGGTAGTGTATTAGTCCTATCCATATCTCTTATTAACCAAATTACCTAACACAGACTTAAAGGGGGAAAGATTAATTTGGGTTCACAATTTTAGAGAGTTCCAGTGGGAGGGACTTGGCAAAGACTGCACCATGGTTATAGAACTCCACCCACAGCAGCAGGAGCGTGAGACAGAGGCAGTTCACATCATAGAAGACCTGGAAGCTCAGAGGGTGAGACCAGAACCAGAGGGTGAACTATCGCCCTCCAAAACCAACCTATATTGACCTACTTCTGCCTGCTAGGCCTCACCTCCCAACAGCTCTGCAGCTTCCCCCAAATCATGCCACAGCATGAAAATAAGCATGTAAACAATAAACCCATGGAGGATGCTTCAGATTCAGAAGACAACAGGTTGGCTGGACAAGCATCAAGTTCTGCTTTACACAGACATTTCATGTTATCCATGAGGGTTTGGTGCCAGGACCATCTCTAGATTACTGGTAATAACCTAAGTCAAGGCAAAGGCTATGGAAATAGTTATTATACTATATTGTTCAGAAATAATAACGAGAAAAAAATCTATCTACCATTTCAGTGCAGCAATCAGTTTTTCCAAATTATTTTCAACCTACTTTCTTAAATCTTCATTTATGGAACTCGGGGATATGAGAAGGCCAGCTATGGCACATGGGGGAGAGCGCCGTGAGTCAGTTTAGGCCTGACTCACAGTGAGTATCACACCACATGTTCTCTGGGAGATCTGACATAATTGCAAATCAGAAGGAGACTATCCTGGTTTGCTCTCTGTCGCTGTGATAAGCATTATGACCAAAAGCATCCTGGGGAGGAAAGAGTATATTACGCCTTACAGGTTACAATTTATCATCAAGAGAGGCAGGGCAAGAACTCAAGGCAGGAACCTGGAGGCAGAAATTGAAGCAGAGGCCATGGAGGAATGCTGCTTACTGACTTGCTTCCTGAGTCATGCTTAAATAGCTTTTATTACAATCCAAGCCCACATGCCCAAAGATGGAATTGCCCATGGTGAGCTGGGCACTTCTACATGAATTAGGAATTTAAAAAAATGCCTCACAGACATGGTCACCAGCCAGTCATATCTGGGCAGTATAACTTCTCAGGTTTTGTCAACATATGTCATATGTTTGTGTCAACAGCTAAAGCTGACTGTGGTGGAGACTGGCTGGGTGCTACCTGGAAGGTAGCTCACCATCAATGTAACTTTTATATTGATAATCTACCAAGACTGAGAGTTGTTAAGGGAACCTGAGTTAGAGTATCGATACAATTCCAACATATATTCCTAGCTATATTTCATCCCAAGAAGCCAAAAAAAAGAAAAAAAAAGTGAGACTTTCTGGGCATCTGAGACAAAAGTGAATGAAAGTTGTCTGTATATTACTCAGGATCACTCCAGCCCAGAGTAACATTTTGCCAGAAAATAATGTTTAAAGCCAACCTAGTTTTTCTGTTGCAGAATTTTACAGCTGATGTGTTTGTTGCTTTCTGTTGATTTGACAAAACACCACGACCAAATTTACTGATGGAAGGAAGAGTTCTGGAGGGAGAGAGTCTGTAATGGTGGGGAATGATTGGCATCAGGCACTGGAGCAGGAAGCTGGCTGATCATATTTCCTCACACAGAAAATGGAGAGGGATCTGGAAGGGAGGCAAGGCTATAAACTCTCAAAGCCCACTCACAGTGATGTCATTCTACCAGTAAGGTTCCACCTCCTAAAGGTTCCATAATCTCCCCCAAACAGTGCCACCAATTGGGGACTAAGTGTTCAAATACATGAGTCTGTGAGGGACATTTCTCATTCAAACTACCACAAGTGGAAAAGAAAGAAAGAAAAGAAAGAAAGAAAGAAAGAAAGAAAGAAAGAAAG
>CABHPR010144861.1:44069-68735 GCA_902168415.1 Peromyscus melanophrys | reverse complement strand
AAGAAAGAAAGAAAGAAAGAAAGAAAGAAAGAAAGAAAGAAAGAAAGAAAGAAAGAAAGAAAGAAAGAAAGAAAGAAAGAAAGAAAGAAAGAAAGAAAGAATGTTACCAAAACAACAGAAATATCAAGCTAGCCAAATTCCCAGGACTCATAGGGTAACTGATCTGTGGGCCCTATGATTCCCTAGGAGTTGTTAACAGCTGATAGTTACTGGGAGGGGGGCGGAGAACCAGTCTTTCTTTGGGATACGGTCCCTGGTAGATGCTCATACTCTAGTGGATGGCCCTACACCCATGCACATAAGGAAATACTAGCTAAACTTAGTGGGTTATAACAAGTGGGACGCTGGAGAGATGGCTCAGCAGTTAAGAGCACTTGTTGCTCTTACAGAGGACCCAGGTTCGGATTCCAGCACTCACCTGGCACTCACAACCTTCTGTAAATTACAGAGGATCTGACACCTCTTCTGGCCTCCACAGCCACTGCATGCAAGTGGTGCATAGACATACATGTATGCAAAGTACCTACACATATAAAATACAAAGAAATCTTTTATAAAAGAGGGATACATAAAGTTAGAAGGTGTTTTGGGGGGATATGGGCAGAGTAGCAGAGGGGAAATGAGGGGTAGATATGATCATATTTCATTGTATAAATGCCACGTATACATATATATCTCAAAAACAAAGAAAAATTAACACACAGAAATAAAAGCCATTGGAAATTTAGGCAGTTGTCAGTACAAAAAAGCAATTATTTGCAAGATTGTGGTATGTTCAATATTTAGATAGTACCCAAAACAAATATTTTATTTAAATGCTGATTGTAAATTTGCTGTTAGAGTTAATGGTGCTATTGCATAGACTTAGCAGATATGAGCAAATGTACATGATTTCACTGTTAGAAAATGTATCTCAAGTGGACTATAACATGCAAAGCAACCATTTCTTACTAATGCAAGGCATGCACAAACAAAAATGTCACTGAGAAGATGATATTGAACACCTAAAAGAGCAATCATTGCCGGGCGGTGGTGGCACACGCCTTTAATCCCAGCACTCGGGAGGCAGAGCCAGGTGAATCTCTGTGAGTTCGAGGCCAGCCTGGGCTACCAAGTGAATTCCAGGAAATGCGCAAAGCTACACAGAGAAACCCTGTCTTGAAAAAAACCAAAAAAAAAAAAAAAAAAAGCAATCATTACATAGAAAGAAACTGATGTCTAAAGGGGGAAGTTGAATGTTAGAAGGCTATTGAAGGTGATTAGCATAGGTTTCATTACATTGTGTGTGTGTGTGTGTGTGTGTGTGTGTGTGTGTGTGTGTGTGTGTACATGCACACATGCCACAGTTCACATGTGGAGGACAACTTGAAGGAGTCAGTTATCTTCTTCGACTATGTAGGTCCTGGGGATTAAACTCACGTCACCGGGATTGGCTATAAGCACCCTTATCTCTGAGCCATCTCCCTGGCCCGCTGAGCAAGCTTTAACATCTACATTCACTGATTTCCAATAACACTGACAGTATGTTGACTGTAACCCACTACTATTTTACTGAGCAACCAAATATTGAGTAGGATATTGAAATCACTTAGTTAATGTGGTGCTTTTAAAACAATTACAGGCCTGTTATAATTTTTTAATGAATCTGTAGAGTCCATGGGGCCCCATGAGGTCCTTGGATGAGCAGTTTGGACTCTGTAGGTTTGGGAACAGATCATGACAGCAAGCACTTTTTTGGAGGATTAAGTTTTTATCAAGTGCGGAGTGGAAGACATGGGAAGAATCTGGGAGTGTTAATCAGAGCAGTTAGGTGTTTTCCAAGGACGTGGAGGGTGGAAGCCCGGCACAATCACAACAGACTAGAAAAAGACAGAAGAAATTCATGTACTGGATAGGAGACAGGGAGTGATAACTGGAAAGAAGGAGAAAAATCTATGACAGCTTTAAGTTTGGCTGCCAGGGAGAAGAGCAGAAACCCGGGGGTCGGGAGATGCTGCTGGGAGAGAGGCAGGCGCTGAGGAGGCGCTGAGCTCACAAAGGCTAAGCCGACAGACAGCACACTGTTCGTAGGGAAGAAGCTAAGTAGCCCCTGCATGGAGGCAGAAACATAGTCAGCTGTCAGTAAAACAGAAACCAAGAGATGCGCAGATAATGGAGAGATGCTCCCGGTGGCAATTCTGCATCCTGTGCAGTTCTGCATCAAGCACAACACGTGGGGTCAGATGGATCTGCTTCCAAATCCTAGCTCTGCCTCTCAGAAATAATACGGCCTTGCACAACTTCCTTAAACATGTACAGACCTCTGTGTTATCCACCACAAAATGAGATGGACTACGGGTCAGTGTCCATTAAACAGAAGTAATTATTTGGCATTGATTCTTTGAAACTGTTACCCAAATCAATCTTAGATTTAGTCTTTCCTGGAATCACAGATGAAATCCTTTCATCCTTGGCTATCTTAAAACAAAGATACTAGTTACATCTGCAGTTCTTAAATGTAATCAGTGCTCAAAATCAGCTATAAATTGATTTTTCCTTTTCAAGGCGGGATCTCAAGTAGACCAGGTTGGCCTTGAACTTGACATGTAGATGAGGGTGACCTTAAACTTCCAATCCTACTGCCTTCACCTGCTAAATCCTGAGGTTATAGATGTGTACCACCACACCTGGTTGATGCAGTGTTGAGAATCCAACCCAGGGCCTCATGAATGCTAAGCAAGTACTCTGCCAAGTGAGCATCATCCACAGCATTACTTGTGAAATATTTGTAAGGTATAGCTTTCTAAGCCCTAATTTGAGAATTTCTGAGTCTATTCTTCTGGGCAAGCATACTTGCCTCAGTGTTTTTCTAATTGAAAACCAGTACTTCACACCAAAAACTGCAAGGAAGACAAGAAAACAATCATAGCAAACCTTCACAGCACAGTTTGACATCAAAAGCTAACTCTTTTAAATCAGCCTTTTCAAATCAGTGTGTGGTCCTGATTTGAAGTGATGGGATAGGCACTGGGGTCGTGGAAACGGGATAGGGTGGTAAATGATGGTGGCAGAGTCTGGGTCAGGGGGTGACAAATGAGAGAGACCAGGTCCTAGAAGACTGGGGCTTCTGGAGAAGCAGGAAGCTGCAAATTGGACATTCTCCAAGAGACCAAACATTCTTTCTTGCATCCATTGGGGATTTGTACAGGGGGGTTAAATTCTCCTATTCTCCACAGGAAAAATAAACAAACCTGAAACCACAAGCTGCAAAAATGTACTGTGGCTTGCAAAATGGACCAACTGTACCAAATCACATCTTGCATACAAAAGGAAAATTTAACAACTTCTTTAACACCAGCTCACACGGATGCAAATGGTCTCTGATGAGACCTTGGGGAAATGACTGGGCAGTGACTGGCTCAGCTCCAGCTGCAGAGGCAAGATGGCTGACTATTCCAGCAGTTTACTTGGTTTGCACCCCCTGCTCAGACCTCACTTAAAAAAATTTCTATTCGACAAGTACCCTATCACAGATATCCACCAACTTCCCCATTTCAGTCATTACTGGGATGAGGTCTCACACAGTCTGCATATTTAACAAACCCAGATCTGCATAACCAATAGTCTTTGTCAGAGAGTTTGAACCACATGCCCCTTGCTCTTAGAAATACAGCTTGGGTTACCAGAAAGGCCTGCTGGTCATCTGGACTAGCTGCATTTGGAAAATGACTCCCAGAGGATCAAGTACTTCAAAAAACATCAGTAAGTCATCCTCACTCCAAAAGAAAATACTGGAGTGTTCAGACAGCCCTTAAAGTTAAACTATTTGGGTCTTCTTGTATTCATTTTGACCAACAGTCAGGAACCTAAAGAGGAGACATCAGCTGGCCCCTTGCCTCTTCCACACTGGGAGCTCTCTGGACTCTTGCCACAAAGGGGAAGGCCAGCAGGAAGGCAGAAGCACGGAAGTGGGGGACAGGCTTAGAAACAACAGCTAGGGCTGAAGCTAAGAGCACTGGCTGCTCTGGCAGAGGACTTGGATTGGGTTCCCAGCAACCACACGGTGGCTCACAACCATCCATAACTCCGCTTTCAGTGGATCTGATGCCTTTTCCTGATCTCCTCAGGTGTCAAGCACATATGTGGTACACACACATACATGTAGAAAAAAAAACACTCATACAAATACATTTCCTTAAAAAAAAGAAGATTATTTTACTCCTCTCAGTTCTGGAGCTGGAAAATTCATGATAAAAGTGCTGGAAGATTCAGTATCTAGCAAGGTTCCATCACCTGGCTCATAGACAGACTCTTCTCCTAGTCATAACATATAAATCATGCTACGGGGCTAGAGAGAGGGCTCAGTGGGTAAGAGCACTCGCTGAAGAACTATTGGCAGTTGATGGCTACTGAAAGAGAGAAATTCATTTATCTTCCAGGGCATGGCCCTGGTAGGTTGCCTGTGTTTCAGTGGACAGTCCCACGTCTGTGCACATATGGGCAGCATTAACTGGACTCGGTGGATTATTAAGAAAAAAGAAGGAGGACATGAAGTTTGAAGGGGGGGGGGTGTCAGAGGTGGATCTGGAAAAGAGTTGGAGGGGACAGTGGAGGGTAAATGTGATCAAAATATGCTGTGCACATCTACAAAATTCACAAAGAATAAATAAAAATAGTTTTAGAGTTAAGTTAAAACTCAGTATTTGGAGGGGAGACTTCAAGACCACCACAGCCTTGTTTGTCAACCCTTGGTCTAGAGAGAGTTATGTGGAGCATAGTCCAATTTTGGAGGGAGAGAGGCAGCTAGAAGGTCCATGATCTAGAATTCACTGTGTCCTAATACAGTGGGAGGGACAAACACTTCTCTGAGATCCCTTTTTAAAGTGTACTAGTCATTGGATTCGTCGTGGTCCCGGGGACCTCCCAAGGGTGTCAGGTCCCAATGCCATCACCTTGGGGGATTAGGATTTCAGTATATGAATTTAGTGTGGGAACACAAACATTCAAACTGTTACAATAGTACTAAGGTTATTAAAGAAAGGAGGGAAGGGAGGGAACAAGAGCAGAGGGAGGGGGAGGGGGAGGGAGGGATCGACAGAGGGAGGCTATGATCTTGAAGTTCCCTACTAGTCTAGTCTCACAGTTGCAGCTGTCCAGCCGGGGAGCCTCCGTCATTCCTGTGACGACTCTACCCAGTCTTCACTCCTGCTTAGCAATGTTTCTCCATTTCCTCCTCTCAGCACAAGTCAGTAGCTCTATTCCCCTGCCTCCAAAACCATCACCCATGACTGTTCTCACCCATCCTCTAGCCCTGGTCTTCATCTCCTCTTGACATTCTCTGCCCCCAGGCAGCACTGCTCACTTCTCAGTCCTAGGCTCAGAGCTCTTCGTCCCGTCCTGAGACAGCACAATCCTTACCTTACTCAACACTGATACCTCACTAGCAATTAACCTTATTATCGTTTAGTGAAAGAATCATAGAGGATATGCTTATCAAAGGACCATCAATGTTGGGCCACAAATAGCAGCATTTGGCATTCAGTGTGTCCTATTACCAGCCAAAAAGCAATATGAGAAGAAAATAATTTGCTGTAGGGTGTCTCTGCTGTCCTCATTAGAGGTGACAGATAACTCCCAACAATAACACAAAAATAAACAGGGACACCTGGTAAAAAAAAAATGTACACAGCAACCCAGATGACAGCTTCTGACAAGACCTCATATTTGCACCGCAAGCACTATGTATTGCTTCTCAGGCTTTGAGCTACCATCAAGTGTGAAGATATTACATGCATATACATTTATATAAAACCCTTTATTTGGAAAAAATCCACAAATTGTCATATGTTCAGTATTTTGCCCCCACTGCACACTGAATTCAAACACCAGAACAATCAGTTCAAAGCCAATCACTTGGTGACCCTGTCACCTGCCAGTGCCTGGCATCAAGTTGGAGCATTTGACATCCTGAGGAGCAAGAGCGGTGGTGTGACTAGTGCTGTGGGATATGACAGATCAGCTGCTTCGGCTCTCTGCCCTCTCTGGCTACCTTCCCTCACTCCTCCACAGGCCAGCTTTGAACATGGGATAGCCTCTCGTCTCATTTCTGCTAGGATGTCATCAGTGTTTTGTTTCTGGAATTTTCTCAGAGAATCAGCAGTTTCTCCCCAGGCCTGCTACCACCCCCAGTGTGTGTAGAGCAGGGCTGCAGATGTGAAGCCGGCCCTGATGATCTCCAGCCCCCCTTCTCTCATCCCAGAAGTTAGACTGGCTGAGAAATCTCAGAGGGCCCCAGGGCCACTCTCCCCTAAGATTTTGCAGAAACCAACTGTTAGAAAGTAGGGAGAAAGTAGGAAAACGGCAAGCCAGAAAAAAAATCAAGTAAGTTGTTTTGTTTCAAGCCTACCCCAGGGACTCTGAGCAAACCATTATTCTGAAGCCCAGAAGCAAGGCCCTCCCCAGAGTATCTTACTTTCATAAATACTTAGAGACTAAATAAAAACACTCAATTCCCAAGCTTCCAAGAATCCCTAAGGAAGCTGGGGTTTCTTCAGGCAGTATAATGGTCTGTGAGCAAAGCAAAGAGTCAAATGTCAAGGGAAGAAGGTGAACTCTAAGAACCGCCTGACTGCAAAGCAGAAATGTTAGTACTTACCACATCTTGATCTCCCCACCCCCAAGTTCTCCAACAGCTCCAAAGTGGACAGTTTCCATTTACTCATTCTCTTATTCATTCCTGCAGCATTTAATATGCCACAGGAGTGTGAGCATTTGCTGTGATATAGAACTGCATTCATGGGGAAGTAAACAAGCTTGTGATCTTGAAACATCTGGTAAGATCCAAGGTGCTGATACCCCATCCCGCCCATCCCTGCTACCATGCCCAGGACTCGACCCTATACAGGCAGATATCTGCTGCTCAGGTGCCGGCCATGCCAGTCAGAAGAACAGAGACCTCTGGCTGTACCAAAGGCCATGCTAGCTGCCAGAAGTCCAACCCCCAGGTCTGATGGAGACTCCCTGCTGGACCACAAAGACCAGAAGACTAAAAAAGAATCAGAAACCAAAGAACAAACCACATCCAACTAAAATGAACTCAGAAATCGGCACCTAGACCTATATTCATCCCAAGCCCAGATGCATAGATGCCAGTGTAAGAATACAATCAACAATAGCCAAGGCAATATGTCACCACCACAGCCCAGCTATTCTACTACAGCAAGCTTTGAATATTCCAGCATAGCTGAAGCACAAGAAAATGACCTTAAACCAACCCTATAAAGACGACAGAGGTCCTTAAAGAGGGGATGAATAAAGAAGTCCCTTAAAGAAATCCATGGAAACACAAACCATAGGAGGAAATTAATAGATCCCTTAAGGAAAGCCAAGAAACCCAGAAAGAAAAAAAAAACAGGCGAACGAAATGAACAAAGCTGTTCAAGACCTGAAAATAGATAGAAGCAATAAAGAAAACACAAACTGGGAATCCTGGAGATGGACAATCTAGGTAAGAGAACAGGAACTACAGATACCAACAGAATATGAGAGACAGAAGAGAGAATGCCGGGCATAGAAGACACAATAGAAGAAATAGATACATTGGTCATAGAAAATGTTAAATCTAGAAAATGCCTGACACAAAGCATCCAGGAAATCTGGGACACTATGAAAAGACCAAACCTAAGAATGGTAAGAATAGAAGGAGAAGAATTCCAGCTCATAGACCCAGAAAATATTTTTAACAAAATCATAGCAGAAAAATTTCCTAACCTTAAGAAGGACATGCCTATAAAGGTACAAGAAGCTTACAGAACACCAAATAGATTGGGTCAAAAAAGAAACCCTCCCAGGATAATAATCAAAACACTAACCATAGAGAACAAAGAAAGAATATTAAAAGCTACAAGTGAAAAAGGGCAAGTAACATATAAAGGCAAAAATATTAGAATTACATCTGACTTCTCAATGGAGACTCTAAAAGCGAGAAGGGCATGGACAGATGTGCTGCAGACTCTATAACATCTAGACACAGATGCCAGCCCAGACTACTATTCCCAGCAAAACTTTCAATCACCATAGATGGAGAAAACAAGAGACTTCATGACAAAGCCAAATTTAAACACAAATAAATCCCTTTTAAAAATCCAGGAAAACATAAACAATGGGAGGAAATAAATAAATTCCTTAAAGAAATCCAAGAAAACACAAATAAGCAATGGGAGAAAATGAATAAACCCCCTAGGAAAGCCAAAAAAAAAAAAAGCCAAGAAAAAACAAACAAACAGGTGAAGGAAATGGACAGAACTGTTCAAGACTGTTCTATCCACAAATTTGGCACTATAGAAAGTGCTAGAAGGAAAACTCCAACCCAAGGAGGTTAACTACACCCATGAAAACACAGGAAATAAATAACCTCATACCAGCGAAACCAAAAGAAGGGAAGTGTGCGCAAATGCATTACCACCACCATCAAAATAACAACAAAATAACAGGATTTAACAATAATTGGTCATTAATATCTCTCAATATCAATGGACTCAATTCTCCAATAAAAAGACACAGGCTAACAGAATGGATGCAAAAAAGAGACCCACCTTTCTGCTGCATACAAGAAACACACCTCAACATTAAAGACAGATATTACCTCAGAGTAAAGAGTTAGAAAAAGATTCTCTAAGCAAATGGATCCAAAAAAACAACCTGGTGTAGCTATTATAATATCTAACAAAATAGACTTTCAACCAAAATTAATCAAAAGAGATAGAGAAGGACACTTCATACTCATCAAAGGAAAAATCCACAAAGACACAAAGATGACATCTTAATTCTTAACATCTATGCCCCAAACACAAGGGCACCCGTATTTGTAAAAGGAACATTACTAAAGCTTAAATCCCATATCAAACCTCACACATTAGTAGTGAGAGTCTTCAATACCCCATTCTCACCAATGGACAGGCCATCCAGACAAAAACTAAACAGAGAAAAAAAATGGAGCTAACAGATGTTATGAACCTAAGAGATATCTACAGAATATTTCACCCAAACACAAAAGAATATATCTTCTTTTCAGCACCTCACAGAACTTTCTCCAAAACTGACCAAATACTTCATCACAAAGCAAGTTTTAACAGATACAAGAAAATTAAATAAATTAAATAAATACTCCCTGTATTCCTATCAGAACACCATGTATTAAAGCTGGATTTCAACAACAACAGAAACAACAGGAAGTCTACAAACTCATGGAAATTGAACAACTCTCTACTTAATGACTACTGGGTCAAGGTTGAAATAAGGAAAGAAATTAAAGACTTCCTAGTATTCAATGAAGATGAATGCACAAGCATACCCAAATTTATGAGACACTATGAAAGCAGTGCTAAGAGGAAAGTTCATATCACTAAGCGCCTACATAAAGAAATTGGGGAGATCTCATACTAGCAACTTAACAGCACAGATGAAAGCCCTAGAACAAAAAAAAAGCAAACTCACCCAAGAGGAGTAGATGGCAGGAAATAATCAAACTAAAGGCTGAAATCAATAAAATAGAAACAAAGAGAACAATACAAAGAATCAATGAAACAAAGAATTGGTTCTTTGAGAAAATCAATAAGACAGACAAACCCTTATCTAAACTAACCAAAAGGCAGAGAGAGAATATCCAAATTAACAAAATCAGAAATGAAAAGGGGGACATAACAACAGATACTAAGGAAATCTAGAGATCATTAGGTCATACTTCAAAAACTTGTACTTCACAAAACTGGAAAATCTAAAAGAAATGGAAAATTTTCTTGATGGATATCACTTACCAAAGTTAAATCAAAATCAGATAAACAATTTAAATAGACCTATAACCCCTAAGGAAATAGAAGCAGTCATTAAAAGTCTCCCAACCAAAAAAGCCCAGGACCAGATTGTTTAGTGCAGAATTCTACCAGACTTTCAAAGAAAGGGCCATACCCAAACACACCCAAACAAGTAATATTCAATATAATACTTGAAGTTCTAGATAGAGCAATAAGACAGCTAAAGGAGATCAAAGGGATATAAATTGGAAAGAAGTCAGAGTATCAGTATTTGCAGATGATATGATGGTATATATAAGCAACCCCAAAAATTCTACCACGGAACTCCTACAGCTGATAAACACCTTCATTGAAGGGGCTGGATACAAGATTAACTCAAAAAAATCAGTAGCCCTCCTATACACAAGTGACAAACAGGCTGAGAAAGAAATCAGGGAAACAACACCCTTCACAAAAGCCACAAATAATATAAAATACCTTGGGCTAACACTAACCAAGCAAGTGAAAGACCTGTATGATAAAAACTTCAAGTCTTTGAAGAAGGAAATATTGAAGAAGATATCAGAAGATGGAAAGATCATGCATGCTCGTAGATCAGTAGGATTAAAACAGTAAAAATATAGTCATCTTACCAAAAGCAATCTACAGATTCAATGCAATCCCCATCAAAATCCCAACACAGTCCTTTATAGACTTTGAAAGAACAATATCAACTTCATATGGGAAAAAACAGAATAACTAAAACAATCTTGTACAATAAAAGAACTTCCAGAGGTATCACCATCCCTGATTTCAAGCTCTACCATAGAGCTATAAAAACCACATGGTATTGGCATAAAAACAGACAGGTTGATCAATTGAATTAAAGACCCAAATGGAAATCCACACACCTATAGACACCTGATTTTTTTTATAAAGAAGCCAGAAATACACAATGAAAAAAAGAAAGCATCTCCAACAAATGCTGCTGGTCTAACTGGATGTCAGCATGTGGAAGAATGCCAATAGATCCATATCTATCAGCCTGCACAAAACTCAAGTCCAAGTAGATCTAAGACTTCAACATAAAACCACATACTCTGAACCTGATAGACTAGAAAGTGGGGAATAGCCTTGAATACATTAGCACAGAAAACAAATTCCTGAACAGGATACCAATAGCATGGCACTAAGGTCAACAATTAATAAATGAGACCTCATGAAACTGAAAAGCTTCTGTAAGGCAAAGGATACCATCAATAGGACAAAATAGCAGCCTACAGAATGGGAAAATATTTCACCAACTCCACATCTGACAGAAGGCTAATATTCAAAATATATAAAGAACTCAAGAAACTAGATATCAACAAACCAAGTAACCCAATTTAAAAATAGGATACAGATCTAGACAGAATTCTCAACAAAGGAATCTCAAACAGTCAAGAAACAAAGAAATGTTCAACATCCTTAGCCATCAGGGAAATACAAAACGACTGTGAGATTCTATCTTACACCTGTCAGAATAACTAGGATCAAAAACACAAGTGACAGCTCATGCAGGCAAGGATGTGGAGTAAGGGGAACACTCCTCCATTGATATTGGGAATAAAAATTTATACAGCCTCTTTGGAAATCAATATGACAGTTTCTTAGAAAACTGGGGATTGATCTACCTCAAGACACAGCTATACCATTCCTGGACAATATGCAAAGGACGCTCCATCCTACCACAAGGACATTTGCTCAACTATGTTCATAGCAGCTTTATTCATAATAGTCAGAAACTGGAAATAACATAGATATCCCTCAACCAAAGAATGGAAAAAAGAAAATGTGTTACATTTACACAATGGAGTATTCCTCCATTGCTTAAAAAAAAATAACATTGTGAAATTTGTAGGCTAATGGATGGAACTAGAAAAAAAAATCATCCTGAGTGAATTAACCCAGACCCAGAAAGACAAACATGGTATGTACTCACTTATAAGTGGATATTAACTGTAAAGTGAAAGATAATCATGACACAGTCCACAGACCCAGAAAAGCTAAGTAACACAGAGAGCTCAAAGGGAGACACATGGATCTCTCTGGGAAGGGGAAATAGATTTCTCAAGTTGACTAGGGGGTGTGGTGGTATTGTGTTCCCCAAAATATTGTGCACCCTAATAAACTTATCTGGGGTCAGAGAACAGAACAGCCACTAGATAGAGAGGCCAGAAAATGGTGGCACACATGCCTTTAATCCTAGCATTCCAGAGGCAGAGATCCTCTGTATCTCTGTGAGTTTAAAGCCACACTGGAAACAGCCAGACATGGCGACTCACACCTTTAATCCCAGGAAGTGAGCCTTTAATCCTAGGAAGTGATGGCAGAAAGCAGAAAGGCATATAAGGCGTGAGGACCAGGAACTAGAGTCTAGTTAAGCTTTTAGGCTTTTGAGCAGCACAGTTCAGCTGAGACCCATTCTGGATGAGGACTCAGAGGCTTCCAGTCTGAGGAAACAGGATCAGCTGAGGAACTGGCGAGGCGAGGTAGCTGTGTCTTGTTCTGCTTCTCTGATCTTCCAGCATTCACCCCAATAATTGGCCTTGGGTTTGTTTTTATTAATAAGACTCTTTAAGATTCATGCTACAAAGTGGGTGGAGGGAGAGATACTGGGAGAGATGACTGAAATTGGGGGGCACTTTGGGGTCAAGGTAGAAACCTAGTGCAATGGAAACTCCCAGGAATCTACAAGGGTGACCCTAGCTACGACTCCTAGTAATGGGAATTTCAGAGCCTGATCTGGCCATCTTCTGTAACCAGGCAAAGCTTCCAGTAGAGGGACTGGAACACCAACCCAGCTTTAAAACCTTCAACCTACTATTTGTCCAGCCCACAAGATGTGCTGGGTAAAAGTGGTACAGAACTTGTGGGAGTGGCCAATGACTGGTTCAACTTGAGACCCATGCCACAAGAGGGAGCCCATGCCTGACATTGCCTGGAGGGCAAGGAACCAGAGGCTGGACAACCCAGAGACCCAGGATAGACTCAAACACGACTGGCAAAAAAAAAAAAAAAAAAAAAATCCTACTGTTACCCTGCTCTGCCACTTTCAGACTGGAGCCTAGCATAATCAGAGAGACTTCATCCAGCAACTGATGGGAGCAGATGCAGAGACCCACAGCCAAACATCAGGTGGAGCTCAGGAAATCCTTCAGAAGAGTGGGAGGAAGAATTGTAGGAACCAGAGGTGTCAAGAACACAAGAAAATAGCCCACAAAATCAACTAACCAGGGCACATAGGGGCTCAGAGAGACCAAACCAACAATTAGGGAGCCTGTATCAGCCTGACCTAGGTCCTTTGCATATGTTTTGGTTGTGTAGCTTGGTGTTTTATAGGACTCCAAACAGTGAGAGCAAGGACTGTCTCTGATTATTTTGCATGCTTTTGGGACCCTTTTCCTCCCACTGGGTTTGCCTTATCCAGCCTTAACGTAAGGGGATGTGCCTAGACTTATTGCAACTTGATATGTCATGTTTGGTTGATATCCCTGGGAAGCCTGCCCTTTTCTTCAGGAAAACAGAGGAGGAGTGGGTGGGTATGGGGGAGAGGGGAGAGAGGGAGGAAGGACTGGGAAGAAAGGAGGGAAGAGAAACTGCAGTTGGGATGTAATGTATGAGAGAAGAAAAAATAAAAAAAAAAACTAAAAAAAGATTTTCAGGTATGTTTGGTGGTAAGAGGAGGGTACAGAGACCAATGCTCTTGAAAGAGAGGCAGTTTCAAATGTCCCACTTGATTATAAATGGTCCATGCCATGTGTGCCATTGTGTGACTCTTCCTGGGAAGACATGAATAAACAGTTATTCGTTCACCCCATATAGAAACCAATTGTGGACCAAAAGAAACAAGTCTACCTATGAGCGGCTTGATGAGCCAATGGGTTTATTAGAATTACTCACAGGAGTATGGGTGTAGGGATTATTTGTAGGAACAAGGATGACTCAAACCGGGCAGCAGTGGTGCATGCCTTTAATCCCAGCACTCAGGACGCAGAGCCAGGAGGATCTCTATGAGTTTGAGTCTGGTCTACAGAGCGAGATCCAGGACAGGCACCAAAACTACACAGAGAAACCCTGTCTCGAAAAAAAAAAAGTTTGGGGAGAGGCAGCTGCATCACCAGAAAGTTCACCCAGCGCGGTGACAGCTCAAGACAGCTGACCCACTGGAGCTCCCTGACCGATGTGCAGACATCTCCACCGAAGACTCTCTGCCCACCTCTGTGTTTGTAGGACAGTGTCCAGTCTCCTTGTGGTATCAGTAATCTGCCACCTAGCTGCTGCCCCTTTCCACTCCTCTCAGAACCCTTGTTCCTGTTCTCTGCTCTAGCTCAGCCGAGCTTCAAATGACTTAGAATCCCCCAGAGTTCACTCCCAGGCCTTAGGAGATGCTACCTGGGACCTTCAGAATTTCTAAAATTTCTGACTCGTGAAAGTTTGGTCAACTTCCTGGGTCTTATGAGCCTCCTCCTCCCTCTAAGAGGGAATATTTCAACTCAAATGCCACAGCTACATTACAGGTGCTGAGAGAAATCTACGAGCAACCAAAGGCTGTGAGACCATGAGGGCAGCAGTATGTAATGTAGAACATCTAGACGTTGAGTGGCTTCGAGAGGTGTATAGATGAGGCAACAAGTCACATGTGTGCAGACCTCTTTACTCGTAGTATTCTTTATAAAAACCAACAAGGTTTTCAAAAGGAGCTGCTCTTATTGCCACTTGACAGAGAAGAAAGCAGGGACAGGTGTGGACTAGAATAAAAGGACACATGGTTTGGAGGTTAAAGGTGTGGATTCAAGCTCTGCCTTCTCCCACCAACTAGATTTGCAGCGATCGTTGTGTATATTATTGTTTAATCTTGAGACATGTGACTGTGTCTCTATTTCCAAGTTCTTGGGAAGGGAATTGGCCAAATATAGATTCTCTCTCTCCCCTGGCTCCCCAAGGTGTTGCCTTTTAAATTAATACATGCAAAGAGCTTTGAACAGTGTCTGTTAGGTAGTAAGGAGTATATGAGTGTTAATTAGTACTCTTATCTCTTTGCTCCAGCACTCACACACTGTCTGGCACATTCTGAGTGTTCAACAAATAAATCCTGATGGAATTGCTGGAAGGTATTCATCATCCTGTGCTGGAAAGAGATTTATAAACAAATACTGGAGGTTCAATAAGGTATTCAATAAGGTAATAAGCATGCATGGTGAATGATGGAAGTGAAGCTGCTTGTGGTGAGATGAGGGATAGAGGAGGTAAACCATGCAGCAGCGCTGAAAGGAAAAGGAGCATAAAATTAGCTAAAGAGAGTAGTAGATCAGAGATGTCTTGGACAGGGAGTTGCCTGTGCAGAAAAGCCCCTAATTATGATGGGGAAATGTGTGCTCAGTGCTGAGCAAATATCGGTGTGACTGCGAGTTAGAGTAGAAAGGGAGACATTGTGGTGGAAGAAGCTAGTGCACGACCAGATGTGAAAAGCTTTCTATGTCAAGCTAAAGATGTCAGATCTTATTTTCAGATGGCAACGTGGAGCCAATGAGGAGATCTCAAGTCAAAGGATGAGTGGCTGTGTTGTGTGGAAGCTCATCCATGGCTCTGTGCAAGACAGATTAGAGAGTGAGATTGGACGCAGAGAGACTAGTGAGACTAGGTGAAAACGAAAGAAGTTCAGATGAGGTTGTGCCCATGGAGAGAATGATGAAGAGCTGGACCACAACTCTGTTTACAAAGTGTCATTAGAGAACATGGTACCCCATTGGGGATGCTGGAGAAGGAAAGGAAAGACACAAAGATGGTATTAGTAGTTCAAGCTTGGGTGACTAGATAAATACCGGCACTGCTGACTCAGCTAGAAGACACTGGCATATGAATGGAAGGGGAGGTTCCTTTGGATGGTCTGTGTTTGAAAATCGTGTTCAGTGTGCTAAGATTGCTGTCCAGCAGGCCAGTGGAACCAAGTCTGGAAAGAGAAGCTGCATTGGGGTTGTAGGTTTGTCAATGGACGTGGAACCAATGGACAACTGACCTCTCCAGTTATAAAAGAGAATGAACCCAGACAGGGTGAGAACCCAACATGGGTTAGTCATGCGTGGGAGAAAGTAGGGAGTGGGAGAGCACTCTGCCCAAGACCTTGGAAACAGGGAAAGGCAAGCATTCTCCTAAGAATTAAATAGTATTAGATGAACATAATGCATATGAAGAGTTAATTGTGGATGTAGCTAAAATGCTGAATGGCAGGACCACAGCCTGAGAATACTTAAGACATCAATCGGAGTGGCCTGCTGGATTGGTTACTTTTCCCATTGTGGTGACAAAATGCCCAGTGAAAGCAGCGTAAAGGAGGCAGGATGTATTTGTCTCACGATTTGAGAGAATGCAACCCATCATGGACAGCAAGGCAGGAGAGCAGGCAGCCACACAGTGGCAGGAGCATGCTACTGGAACTCCTCACATGTTGGCAAAAGAAACAATTAGAAGATGAGTGGACTCAGCTGCAAAACCTTGAGGCCACCTACTAATGACCCACTTCCTCCAGTGAGTCTCCAGCTCCTAAAGTTTCAAAATTTGCACGGCCAGTTGGGAAATCACATGAGCCTGGGCAGGGCAGTGCAATTCCCATTCAAGCCACAGCAGTCTGCCTCTATCCCTCATAGGCTGATGACCATCTTCTGTCCCTCATAGGCTGATGACCATCTTCTATCCCTCATAGGCTGATGACCATCTTACAATGAAAATGCATTCAGTCTAACTTCAGCAATCCCCATAACCTTCCAAAGTCTCATTATTCAAAAAGCCAAAGTCTCTTCTGAGATGCAAGATAATTTCTTTTTTTTTTTTTTTTTTGGTTTTTTTAGACAGGGTTTCTCTGTGTTGCTTTGCGCCTTTCCTGGAACTCACTTGGTAGCCCAGGCTGGCCTCGAACTCACAGAGATCCGCCTGCCTCTGCCTCCCGAGTGCTGGGATTAAAGGCGTGCGCCACCACCACCCGGCTGCAAGATAATTTCTTAACTGTGAACATCGGTGTGTGTGTGTGTGTGTGTGTGTGTGTGTGTGTGTGTGTGTGTGTGTGTAACAAGTTATATAGTTCCATGTATAGCATGGCACAAAACAACTATTCCAATTCTCAAATGGAGGAAAGAGGGCACAGAAAGGGAATACTAGACCAGAACAAGACTCCACTCCATGTCTGGCATACAGGACTCAAGATGAAACAGTCTGGGCTCCAACAGGCTTGGCCAGCTCTGCCCTTCCAGCTTTGTCTCCTGCAGAGCATAGAACCTCTGTCTTCGGTGGATTCTACTCTATGCATGGCACCTTCCTTGAGGGGTTGTCTCTTGATTCGGGCCTCTCTAATATCCTGAGATTTCTATTGCAATTTAGACTTTACTTTTACATCTTCACACAATAGCCTCTTGGAGCCTCTGGAGGGAATCCAACCCTGATACACAGAGACTGATTTCAGAGGCCAGGTTTCATTCTGATTCCTCCTTTCCCACGCCCCCATCCTATGCAGCAAAGAAAGCTGTCCAACAATTACATACCACCTGTAAAAACTGACCCAGTGATTCTACAACTCTATGCACAGTTTCTAAAGCCATAATGCTACTAAACTCCCAACAAATCATAAGGGCTTGCATCTCCAAGAGGTAATACCCTATGCTCTCCAGGACAAACTCCTTGATCACTCTCCCTTTGACCACGCTGGACCATTCCAGGCTGTGCTTGTGCTTAAAGTAGATAAAGAAGAAAGAGAATAAATACTAGAAACATTTTGTGCAAAGGGGGGAGAGGAAGAGTGTTTCAAAGGCTTTTCTAAATTTAATTATATGTCATTTGTAATTGTATTTCATAATTGTGTAATTATCCCTGACTATTTTTCTTTAAGTAATAGAACTAGTAATTACATACTAATTGAAATGTGTAATCTCGTCATTAGGATATGTAAATATATAATAGTGTGAAGAAAAGGTAATTACAATTCTAAGGCTGAATCGGCTAGCAAAACCTGTGACACATTCTTGCTTCTGTTCCTGAGTTCTTTGCTCCAGTGGGTTTAGAAATCTCACCTAGACAGGGAAGATAAGTTCCAAAGTCTAAGAAGCATGTGACAAGCACCTTTCCCAGCAAACCTGGGCAGCTGACATCAAGATCACCTACCTTCTTGTCCACAGTCCTACCCATGATGCCTCTTAGAATCTCTCACTACCCACTCTCCACACAGAAGGAGCCCTACATCTACAAAGGGGCCGGATAGGGGCTTTCTGATAGCTCTCTCTACCCTATCTGAATTAAAGGGCCAGATTGGCCATGACGCTTGTCCCTACAGCACAGAGAGAAAAAAATAATATGACCTTTGTCTTAGTTAGGATTCCTATTGCTGTGATGAAACAGAAACATTATGACCAAAGAGCAAGTTGGGGAGGAAAGGGCTTATTTTGCTTACACTTCCAGGAGGAAGTCAGAACAGGAACCCAAATAGGTCAGGAACCTAGAGGCAGGAGCTGATGCAGAGGCCGTGGAAGGGTCCTGCTTACTGGCTTGCTCCCCATGGCTTTCTCAGCCCGCTTTCTTATAGAACCCAGGACCACCAGCCCAGGGATGGCACCACCCACAACAGACTGGGCCCTCCCCAACTGATCACTAATTGAGAAAATGCCTTACAGCTCGATCTTATGGAGGTATTTCCACAACTGGGGCTTCTTCCTCTGATGACTCTAGCTTGTGTCAAGTTGACACACAAAACCAGCCATTACAACCATCTAGCCCTGGAGTAGCTGCCATACCCTTGATCAATCACAGATCCATATACATGGTTGTCTAGGTAAGTATTCCTTATTGTCCATACTTCCTTAGCATGTTGAGTTTACTACATAAAAACACTTGTCTCCCTAGAGACAAGGCCAAATCTGCTCATGGCTGTGCTTTGAATGTTTTTTGCCCCCAAACTTTCATGTTGAAATCCACTTATCATCATAACAATATCAACAAATACGATCTTGACAGACCTGCTAGTTTCAATGGTTTGTTTTAAATATCAACTTGCCACACCCAGAACTACCTAGGAAGTGAGTTTCAACTGAGGTATTATTTAGATCAGGATGACCTGTGGGTATATCTATAGGGGGATTGTATTGATTGTTGACTGATGTGGGAAGACGCAGCCCATTGTGGGGGACAGCGTTTCCTGGGCAGGGGAAAGCTACATTAAAAACAGCAAGCAAGTAATTGTCATAGGAGCATTTGTTTCCCTCTGCTCTTGACTGTGGACGTGACGTAGACAATAGGGAGGATGTATGAAGGGGCTGTGATGGGAAAGTGACATGTTAACTCAAGCCACCAAAGACAGGTGGAAGATTAGCATGGTAGAGAAGTCAAAACACAAGACAGTGGAGGTAACAGACAACAGGTGCCCACCACCATCACCAATCCCCAGGATGTGAGAACATAGCCTATCCATTATGGTGTAGACCATAAGCAGATGGTAAAGACTGGAAAGGAGACAGCCTGGACTGAGGTACCTTGTAACCCTTTAACAAAGCTCAGACTTGGGGTTGGGCTATAGCTCATTTAGTACAATGTTTGCCTAGCATCCATAAAGCCCTAGGTATGATCCCCAGCAACACATAACCCAAGTGTAATGGTACACAACTTGTAATGCCAGCACTCATGAGGCAGAAGCAGAGAGATCTGGAGTTCATGAACACCCTTAGCTATATAAAGAGTTCAAGACCAGCCTGAACTTACAGGAAATCCAATCTTTAAAACAGGAAGAAACCATGGAAACGACTCAGGGTTAGGTAACAGTGTTTGGCTGGGCAAGTTTGAGGACCTGAGTTCAACCCCAGGACCCACATAAAATGCTGAGCATGGTCATGTATGCTTTTAACACTGGTACTGACTGGAGGTTAGTGAACAGAAAAATCTCTGGGGATTGCTAAATTCAGATTCAATGAGGAACACTGTCTTAAAGCAATAAGGTAAAGAGTGATACAACAGGACACCTGATGTCCTCTTCTGGCCTCCATGGCACACATACATAGGAGCTGATAGTATACACATATACACAACACATGCATACACACACACACACACACACACACACACACACAGATAGACAGAGACAGAGAGCTCAGACTCTCTAGAGAATGATGTGTTTCACTTTCGCTAATACATCACTGAAAAAGTTTAAGTCCAAATGGATAGAAATATAGATAGACTGATAGTACTTGGGAAGATTTTAGATATTATAGCCAGATGTGAGCCAAAACTGTAACTTGGGAGTTGTACTGGCTGGTTTTGTGTGTCAGCTTGACACAAGCTAGAGTCACTAGAGGAAGGAGCCTCAGCTGAGGAAATGTCTCCATGAGATCCAGCTGTAAGACATTTCCTCAATTAGTGATCAGCTGGGGAGGGCCCAGTCTGTTGTGGGTGATGCCATCCCTGGGCTGGTGGTCCTGGGTTCTACAAGAAAGCAGGCTGAGAAAGCGACAAGGAGCAAGCCAGTAAGCAGCACCCCTCTATGGCCTCTGTATCAGCTCCTGCCTCCAGGATCCTGCCCTGATTGAGTTCCTGTCCTGACTTCCTTCGATGATGAACAGCAATGTGGAAGTGGAAGTGAAATAAACCCATTCCTCCCAACATGCTCTTTGGTCATGGTGTTTCATCTAAGCAATAGGAACCCTAACTAAGACAGGAGTCCAGCAAGTCTCGGTTATGCCTTAAACTTCTAATTCTTTCATCCAAGAATGTCAAAGTGAGCAACTCAGTGCATATTCATCCTGGTTTCCTTCATCCATCCAACTTCTTTATTTACTCTAGTTTCCTCCCATAGTATACGTTCCCAGTGGCTCACACCACACAGCAGCACAAAAGGCCTTGACCCCCACATCCTAGAGAAAAACTGTCTCAAAGATAGATTAAAAAGGGAACTTCTGAACATTAGAGATACTGTCAAACATTAGATCACACACACATAACATGCACACAGGCACACACACACACACACACACACACACACACACACATAAACACGCACAATTGTATTTAAAGGGCACACACACACAATTGTATTTAAAGAGGAAGTTGTCAAGTGAGCTGCTGGGAGTCTGCTTGTAGTCCCCTCAAATCTCAGAGGTGCCTGCAGCTACCACCCAGATGCGACAGCAAAGCTGGGCCAGGTACGTGTCTCTGGAACAAGAATGTTGAAATGTGGCTTGAGTGACAGAGAGGAGGAGGGAGGGTGGCTTCCCTGAAGCCGGTGGAACCCCTCGGTGACAGCTTCAGTGTAGGAGGGAAGAGGAGGGGAGATTAATGTCAGAAAGTGGGAGGGGGCAGGTGAAGCCCCGACCTGTGCGTATTATAAGTACCCTCTGTGAGCTCCATTGAGATGAGGCTTAAGCTGTGAGATGACCCAGTGCCATCAGTCAGTTATGAGACCAGCTCTAATCCTCAATGCTGAAGAATACTTATTACAAATCTCTTTTTCCCTTCTCCTCTTTTCTTTCTAAGTAACTGTGGCCTTTTTAAAAAGAGAAACCATTAATATTTAAAAATGCATCCCACACCCATAGAGATTCCCATACAGATATTTGTGACTTTGTTCCATGTTAACAGGCTGGTGGCAGGTGCAGGGAAACAGAAGGGTCCTCAGCACAAAAGGTCTTACTTGGCACTCCCAAAAGTCAACAGATGTTTTTCTTGGAAGCCTGAAGCCTCAACTATAGTCATGGAGACCACAAATGCCAGTCCCATAGCCAGATGGTTTAAACCTGATGGAATTTATTCAGAAAAGTAACTGTCACCTTGGTTCAGACATTCCTTTTTTAGAGTTTCTGTTCTCAACTGTAGGCAGAGTTTTTATCAGGACCATTGCCCCCCCCCCCAAATAGCCATACAGACTTATTACTAATTATAAATGCTCAGCCAATAGCTTAGGTTTGTTACTAGCTAGCTCTTACAACTTAAATTAACCCATATTTCTTAGCTATGCTCTACCATGTAGCAGTATCTTTTTTCAGCATGGCATCTTTATCTCCTGCTTCCTCTTCTTCTGGTTGGTGACTCTGCCCTTCTTCATCCCTACACTATCTTTTTGTCCACAAGTCCCACCTAACCTCTTCCTGCCTAGCTATTGGAATTTAGCCCTTTATTAAACCAGTAAGAACAGCAAATATTCACAGTGTACAAAAAGATTGTTCCACAGCACTCAACTGCCTCGGGACACACACAATATGGTCTACATTAGTGACAATACAACAGTGCATTAAGTCACATGAGGTTCTGAAAGCCATTATCCAACCTCAGAAGTCTCTCTCACTATGTCTGGAAGGTAGCACTAAGCAGCTCCTAACTGCCACTTTGGAGAAATCAGCAGGCAAGAGGGAGGAGAGGAGACAGGGGATCACCAGGTGTTTACAACATGGAACCCAGGACACACACAAGATGTGATCTGAGGCCTGCTATCCTGCTTCAGGCCTTCTGCCTGGAACTTTTCCATCTTATCACTCCATGGCCAAAGCACCAGAAGAGGTGTGGGGGCCCACAGAGACTCCATAGTGAGGCTTTATTCCATCTTGACTCAGGGTCAGAGAGTCTGAGTTTGCTTTACCTCTTTAACCCACAAAGCTGCATAATAGGATATTTTGGCCAAAGGTGTGGTTACCTGGTGTCTTATACTTCAAGGCCTAATTATAAGATGCTTTGCTATAAGGCATGATTACCAGGTGTTTTGAAAATTAAGGAAGGGTCTACACTTCTTTGTACTTTGTACTTTGTACCTTGTACCTTGACCTTGAAAGGGGGAGGTCTCTTGACTCTCCCCTTGCTGGGTGTATAAAAAGCTCATTAGGAAAGAGGCGATTGTGGTATTGAGCCAGAGGCTTCCTGAAACTATCCTCTGTCTCTGTCTTTTTCTTCTTCTGCATCTATATTTTTCATATCTATTATTTCTCAATCCTCACTCCTCCCTTCAAGGACTGTTCGATGGTCAGGCTGGTCCCCGACACAGAGGGAGAGCAGATACTAATTCAAATCCTGTATAAAATCATGAGTTCAGGGACCAGAGAGATTTCCTTCATTTCTTTGAACTTTAGAATGTCTTTCTTCCAACCTCTTTTTTTCAAACCTTTGTTTGAGTGTGAGTGTGTGTGTGTGTGTGTGTGTGTGTGTGTGTGTGTGTGTGTGTGTGCCACTGTGCACTTGGAAAGGTCAGAAGACAATCTCAGGTGTCAATCCCTCCTTCCACCTTGTTTGAGACAAGGTCTTTTACTGTTCCCCTCTGTATGCACCAGGCTGGCTGGCCTTCAAGCTTCCAGGGTTCTCCTGTCTCTGTCTCCCACCTACCATAGGAGTGTTGGGGTTACAGACATGTACCAGCTACCACACCCAGTTTTACACGGGTTCTGGTGATTCAAATTCAAGCTCTTGTGCTTGTGAAGCAAGCACTTTACCCACTGAGCCATTTTCCCAGTCCTGAACTTCATAATGTCTTTTGGTAATAAAGATAAAAATGTAGCTCCATAGTGTTGCAGATTCAATTAGAGAGCATCATTAAGTGCCTGGCCCATAATGAATATGAAGCAATGGTCTTGCCTGGCTTCCTCTTGACAGAGAAGATAATAAACCTTTGCCTGTAGGATTCTTTCCTCCTTCCTAGGAATTGTTTCTAGCTGCTTAGCTGACCCACCATCCTCCTCCATCCTACTAAGAAAAAGAGCTAGTATTTACTGAGCAATTGGTAGCAGTCTTTGAATTATCCCACTTAATTCATCCACCAACTCTGTGAAACAAGTACTGTTATTATCTCATTTCCAGATGTGGAAATCAAAGCTTGATGAGGTTGCAGTACTTGTTTGAGGTTATATAACTGGTGATCGGGGGAATAGATTTAAGTGTATGTGACTGCAGGATTCATCCATTTGCCTGCCTCATAATATACCTCTCATGGCAGGCCTCCAAAATCAAGCAGCCCTTTACATAGAGCTTCTCTGTACTGGGTGTTGTACTATATACAAGGATCCAAAAGTAAGTATAAGCCAGGGATCTTCTCATTATATACAAATTAACACAATAAAGTATTGATAAAGGCAATGGACATCATGGGAAGGCTGTCTTGGAAAGTTTGGTGCTTCACCAATTATGTTGTGGAGTTGAATACTATAAGATAAGCCTCTGATGGGCCAGTGGTCAAAAAGAAAAGAAAACCATGTTCATAGGACGAAGTTCAGGGGACTCTAACAAGTGCCTGAGACAAAGTCTGCGTAAGGATCATGAGATGAATGAGACTTGCTATGCCATAAGGACCTGCCAGGTCATGCTGAGGGTGTGTGAATTAGCTGTCAAATGGTAGGAATTGCTGATGGGGTCTAAGTGGGAAAAGACGGTTCACTTTGAGACAGATTGGCCACACTGTTAACAGAGAATAGACAAAACAGGAGGGAAGCTGGAGGCAAGGGGACCCTCTGTTGGAGAATATTGCAGTAAACCAAGAAAGAGATGATGAGGACCTCACTTTAGAGCATTTGTAGGCAGGGGAGGGGAGGGGAGTGGAGACAAGAGACAGGAGCCACCGGCTATGAAAGATGCAACATCTACCTGCCTAGGTTACCAGTTTTTGGAAGATGCAGGAAATGCTAGGCACCATGACATTTCCAAGGAGTAGATCTAGAGCAAAGGAAGGGTAGGAGACACCTGTGGAACAGTAAGGCAAAGACACATGATAGAAAGTTGAATACATAACTAACATCCAGGAACAGGATCTGGGTCAGAGATAAAAATATATTGGCCTGGGGTTGGGGATTTAGCTCAGTGGTAGAGCACTTGCCTAGCAAGCGCAAGGCCCTGGGTTCGGTCCTCAGCTCCGGGG